>CAWUFW010026643.1:0-32039 GCA_963921515.1 Calotriton arnoldi
CAGGCCACCAATAGCGTTGTTTCAATAAAGAAACAGTTGCCGTAACTCCTGCATGTGCAGAACCCATCCCTTCATGTGCTGCTAGAATTAAACCTAACCTACGATCCATGTTTGGAATTACTCTATCCCCCACTCCAGGAATCTGAGCAAATGGAATGTTATTGGCATCTAACTTGTAGGAGTACTTGAGTGGAAACCTTTTTGGTACTGCTCCGCTGTTTTTGCAAGAAGCATTCACAGCCAGTGGTCGAAGTGGGCGGGATCGGCAGGGCACGGCGTGCACCTACTTCTTTAATTCAGTATATTCCGTTCCCATACTTTTTTGTTTTAAAGATTCGTCCCAGGATGGCAGAAATGGCCAAGGCCTGCAGAGAAGGCTCGGCATTCGTGGCCGTTCGGGGAGGAGCGGGCAGAGAAGACAAGGACAGTGTCCACTTCTGCTCTGCCGCTGGCAGCCGTCCCCCTATCTTTCTTCCTCTTATTCCCTCTCTTTATGACTAGCTCCTCCTCACTTAGTGAAAACCGTGACTCCCAAGAAACGGTTCTCACCCTTTCTTTCCTCCTTCCAATTTGTTCCCTTGTGAAATGGATCCAAAAAATAAACACTTTTGTTGTCTTTTTCTGACATTTTTCTTTCCACAGTGCAGCCTTGGCACTAAAAGGTTCAAAATATGAAAAATAAATAACTAAATAAAGCAAGACAGAGTGGTCGCAAAGTGACCTTATTGGTTTTATTCACACCCAAACACATTAGTGCCACTTTATAGAGTTTGTCAGTGAAGCGCTACTTTTGTTTTCTCGTCTTTCTTTGAACAGCATTGTTTTCCCCGGGTGGGAAAGTGCACCAATCCTGGAGATACTGTGATGCCTGGTTGATGGGTGGATTGGTAAACAAAATGTGTACTGCAGCTCTGTGTTCAGGGATGTGGTCTTTTTAAACCATACTGCTTGCGCTTTGTAAGGATATAAGCAATGGACATTGAAATGGGTCCCTTTCTGTCCTCAACTTTTCAGGCAAAAGCACTCACTGATTTCTGAATAGTGAGTGTAAAAGCATTATGGTAACCATGCCGTTCCTGCTTACATTTCATATGCTTTACTTAATCGTGCATTCCCTATGAGTGTTTGCTTTTTCCAGGATGTTGGTACTTTTATTTTTTTAGGCAGTATATTACTCTTGTCTAGTGCATAATTTTAATTGAGTCGCATCCAGGTGTTTGTAGCGGGGCACAATTTGGTTGTAGCTGAAGGCAGTGTGAGTATCTCTCAGTGGGGCAGTATGGTGTTCAGTGGGGGAGAGGATGTGGCACTATGGTCAGAGCTGTCGAATTTGGAACTGTGGAACCAGGTTCAGCCTTCATGACCAGTCCCGCAAACTACTCTCCTGAGGGAGCACATTCCCATGGTAGACCTTAGAAGGCCTGCAAGACCTTATAAGCCCTGGTGTCCTAGCACCAGCAGGTGGAACCCAACGGTGGCAAGTGTAGGTTAACCTTGATGCCTTTCCACCTCAATCCATACTGAAGTTCACCTCTAGTCTTTTTGGCAGGCCTCTAAAGCAGCACACCCTAGAGCAGCAGTGAATCTGTCACTGAGGTCACTGGACCCTTGAGAAGGGTCGGCTCTAGGGCAGTGCGACTGGTATGACCGCACCGGGCGCTGACTTTGGGTAGGGGCGTCTTGTTTGCAAGTATATTATGGTTTTAAAAGCACTTGCTGCCTTCTTCCTGGCCTCCAGCAATTTTCGGAAACAATAAAAATGTCATGATAACTTTGGTGATTAATGTTCTTCCTAGAGAGAGAGAGATCAGAGTTTTGTCTAGTGGAAGTTTTGACTCATGGAAAGGTAGCACAGAGTGTTAAAGTGCCTGCTGCAAAGAACATGTACAATGCAGATCACAAAGTGCACATAATGTAAATCGGTCGGTGGGTTACTGTTTATGTCGGAGAGATCCTTTTGTTACTTACAGTTTATAAGTTAAAATCCTAACATAGAACAGTGAGCTATTAACTGTCATCTAAGATCTGCTGCAAACTGCAAGGTATAAATTAGAGCGTTATGTTTTTTGCCCCCAGTCTTTGATTATCCTAATGTTGCAAAAGGTGTTCATTCAGATGGAAATGAATTCTGATTATTAAAAAGAACCCACTGAGGAGAGCGCACCATCGCAGCGCCTATATTGCTACTCCAACACGAACTGTTTTAGAGATCTAAGACAAGATTGCAGCAGCCCGTGGCCTCACCTCCTTTCCCTCCCCTAACACATCCTTGGCGCGCAATCCAGGGTTTCTGCCAGCCCTTCAACCCACATCCTTTCCAGCATGGGCAGCTGGAGAGTGTCGTACAATTGCAGATCTATTCGAGGGAGGGTCTTTTAAATCCTTTGAGCGCTGCAGGCAGGAATTTCACCTCCCCTGCACAGCGCGCTGGGAATACTTTCAAATCTGCCATTGGTTACACACTCCCTCATACACAGAGGGCACCACGCGCCAACTTACCCCCTTTGAATCCTTAGTCCGCTCTTTTGATGGCTCCCGGGGCCTGATTTCGAGGACATACAAGGTCCTTCAGCACTCACATGCGCTACCACCACATACCTACCAACAACGCTGGCACACAGATCTTGAGGAAGAAACCCCCCCTTGAATCCTGGGAACAACTATGGCAGGACATTCTTCGCACTTTTAAAAGCATTACACAACAGGAGACAGCCTACAAAATCATGACTCATTGGTATTATACCCCCCCTCAGGTTGCAGATGATGTTCCCTGCCTCCATGCCCATGTGCTGGCGTTGTCACACTGCCCCAGGTTCCTTTATGCACATATGGTGGTCCTGCCCTCTTATAACGCTCTTTTGGAAGGAGGTGTTGGGCCATATCAGGGAGGTAGTGGGATTTCCCATTCCGAGTACCCCAGGGGTAGTGATTCTCGGACTTCGGTCGAAGTCTCTTAAAGCGATGACACAATCGGATTGGTGCCTGATCTTCCACATGCTTAACGCGGCGAAGCAGGTTATAGCATTACACTGGAAGAAGGCTTTGACCCCCCCCCCTCCTCCGTGTGGCTCACCCATCAATGGCAGGTAATGGCGATGGAACTTCTTTCCCATCGTCAAGCCCACACTGACTCTCAATTCAAGTGCATCTGGCAACCCTTGGTATTACATCTCTCTAAACTGGAACATGCTCGATCTGTCCCTCCCCGCCTATGGGCCCTCCAGCTATTCGATGACCCTCTGCTCCCCAGGGGAGAATCCTATGAGGAAGCGCAGGAATAAACTGGGCCAGGGTGGATAGTCCTTGCTTGGGGTGGTTGTGCCTGAGGCTCTGTTCAGGGAACCGTTCCTCCTCCACCATAGTTTGTCTTCGCCAACGGGACACGGCGTCACCTCCTCTATCCTCCTCTTCTTTTCTTCTCTTATCTCTCCTTCTCTAGCATTTCATCCTGGCTATTCTTCGTTCTTCTCTTTTTTTGCAGGCTAGCAGAACAGGGGGTTCCACCCCTGTACCTTGTTGCAGGCTGCATTCTGTACATATAGCAGCTGTCGACGAGCCTATGTTGTTTTAAGTGGCATGTTATACGCCAATGGGACCTGCAGTGATGGCCTTCAGTCTCGTTACACTTTTGTTATACTTGATATTGCTGTCCATGATCTTATCCTCTTGCTGTACTTACTGCTTGGTGATACACTAATGTTTACTTAGCTTTCGCACCCAGTGCATTACGCTCTCTACAGGTCTGCAGTATGCGCGAATGTAATTGCCCAGGTATATTAGGCTCGAGCATTAGAGGGCCCCCTTTTTGCTTCGATAGTACTGGTACTTCTGAGCCGGGAGGGGCCCCTCCTTTCAATCATGGTTTACCGAGTGCTTCTTTCCTTGTATTGGGTGGCTAATTGGCGTGCTGTACATTTTATACCTCACTGATGTGGACCAACGCTGTATGCGCTGTATTCTTGCCTGACTACTTCTGCCTATTGGCTGGTGGGGTTAATAATTTTTCTCTGTTTACAAATTCAATAAAAGAGATTTACACAAAAAAAGAACCCACTACATTACGTTTTAAATTCTCAGTTTGTGTTTTTCCAGACCAATCACTATTAAACTATATTGCCTACTAGTATGGTTGTCATGTGGCTCCTACAACTTGTAGTCATTTGTCTTATGTAACATTTCCTATACAGTGATTTACACACGTATAATTGATTGTCTCTGTGTAATGTGTGTGATGTAAAGTGATCTGACACCCTACACTGGTATGAGCGGCGCTGTAAATTAAATTAAATGCAGCTGAGAGAGAGTGTAGTTATGAAGACTTGAGGGGCACTGTTAAAGGGTGGTAGTAAGGGAATCCTTGGTGGAGGTGGTCATCGGGGGGCACCAACAAACATTGTTGCACAGGGCGCCACCAGTGCTAAAGCCGGCACTGCCCTTCAGGTCAGTCCACCTCACCCATTGGTACCTCCATTGGCCTTGTTTCAGCAGTAGTAGCTGCAACTCACCAGGGATCAGCAATGCAGGATTTGCACACACACCAAACTAAGGGGGTCATTATAATGACGGGCAGATCGCCACCGCCCGTATGGCGGTGGCGATCTGCCCGCCATTTCTCACCGCCCGCATGCCATTTCCCCCGCCATGTTACGATGGCGGGGGGACCCCGGCGGACGGAAAGACCGTCCGCCGGTTTTCCGCCGGTCCGACAGCAGACCGGGCGGTAAAGGGGCCTAATATGGTGACGGTGTCTGCTAGACACCGCCATCCATATTAGGATGGCGGCGGAGAGCAGCCAACGCTGCCATGGAAAGGCATACAGTGTTTGCTGTTGGGGGCCTGTTGTGGGCCCCCCCAGATGTTGGGGGATGGGGGGTGCACATGGGGGGTACCTATGGTACCCCCCTGCATTTGCATGCACAAGGTGGCAGGCACCGTGCGGTGCCTGTCACGGTGTGCAGGCAAAAGCACAACTTGCATATATTGCATTGTGGCGGGTGCTGCTTACAGCACCGCCCGCCGCAAATATATGCGGAATGCCACCGCCACCGTGGTGGTGGCATCCTAATCCCAATGGCCGGACCGCCGCTCCTATGGCGGATGGTCCCATTCACCGCTACGGTGGCGGGCGGACTTTGTCCGCCCGTCATCGTAATGTGCCCCTAAGTTTGCAAACTTCACAGTCTCTCTGCTTCTTGCACAACCACTTTTAAAATGTGCTGCCTGCTTTGGGACCACTGGAATTATGCAGCAAAGAAGGACAAAATTATGCTGCAGTGTTGACTAAATTATGCAGCAAAAAAAGACTGCGGTGCGATGCGGTACATTTTCTGATACGTTATTATTTTGACATTTTTACACATACTAAGGGGCCGATTCCGATCTCGGCCGGTAGGGCTCCGAATCGGATTCGGCTTTACCGGATCCGATTCGGAGCCCTGTTTCCCGACCGATTCGAACGTGCGTCCGAGCGAGTACGATGCGAAAACTCCGACGACTCGTTCGCGAGACCCAACCGCACCGACCGACTCATACGCGAAAGCCGACCGCTCCGACCGACTCGCTCGGACACGCCTCGCACCGCGCAATGGAGACGTTCCCCGGCCGGGCAAGTACGATGCACGCCGCGAGCAGTCCGACCGACTCGCGCCGTCCGGCTCGAAGGAGCAGTCGGAGCCATACTTTGGGGGTCCGTGTCGGACCCCCCTGTATGCGTAGCTGCGCGAGTTGCACACGGGGGGTCCCATGGGTCCCCCCTACCTCTGCGTGTACGGCGCGAGTCGCTTCGCCGCGTACACGCTGTAGGGGGCGCCCCTGTTCGCCTCGCACCCATTGAGTCAATGGGAGCCCGCGTACGCGTTGTACGACAGGCTCCCATTGACTTCAATGGGAGTCCGACCGAATCGAGTCCGATGGCATACGCGCGCATCGTACTCGTTCGGTCGGGCTGCTAGGGTCCGATTCGGTCGGAAATCTCTCCGAGTCCGGCTCGGTCGGAGAGATTTCCGTCCCAAATCGGAATCGGCCCCTAAGTCTCTGCAAAGATTTTGCCTCATTAGTACCAGTGTATCATACAAATGCAGCAGTGAGAAAGGTGATCAGTCAACCTTTGTGAAAGGCTGTCCACTTCGCAGCAACACAAGTCACATTTTTTAGTAAGTTTTGATCCGTTTGAGCTACAAACAATTCATTAGTTAAAATTGTCAGATTATGTAGCAGATGTTGTGTTATGTGTCAAATATGGCAGAGCTATAATTATATAGAAAACATTTGCAAACTAGAATATTTTGCTATTCATGTTTGAACTGCTTTTGTGGAAAAAGGGAGGAGAAGTGCTGATGACAGAAACTCCGTGGCTCGGAGACAAATGGCTTGTGCTTCCACTTTTAAGCGTATTTGGGACATTCTGCGATTGGAAACCTATCCCACCTTGTGAATTTATTTTAATATCAATAACTCATATTAAACCTTAAATAATCATGTGTATCCATTGGTTGAATTAAATAACATAAGCTGTAACTGGTCAGTGAAATGCCAAACAAATACTAAAACATTTTTGCATTCTGGCCACACCTCTGACTCCGCCCACTGATCCAATCCTCAGGTTATTCCCACCCTCTGATTCTCCATCCACAGTTCCCCTACTTTTTTTCCCCCACTTCGACCACTGTTCACAGCCATCATAATCTCACCGTCTATTCTCGTTTTAGAACGAGTGATTGCAGCTACGGAAGCCGTGTGTCAGCCCCCTTCGCGGAATCATCAGCCAATGAATTCCCTTCAACGTGAACGCCATCACGCTGATGTCTCAGTGTATGCATCACGTGAGCTCTCTGTAGTTCGGCTTTCAACTCCACTACCTGTTCCCATAGAATTTTATGCTTAATTGTGCCACCTTTTGCATCTTTGAACCCGTTTTGAACCCAGTGCTGTAAATATTCATTATATGTCTGCACACAATAAACCGAATCGCACATAATGAGTGTGGGGAATTCTCGATCCATATTTACTAGTGCCAGTATCAAGGCTTTCAACTCTGCCAGCTGTGCCGTGCAGTCTCCTAGAGATTGCGTTTTTGTGCAACTTGGGTGGAACCTTCCATCCCGCATGCGACCTTTAACGATTGCGCATGCTGCGCTATATTGCTGCTTACTTCCTATGGCCGGTTGAGCTGATCCGTCAGTGTAAATTATATATTCATACTGATCTAGAGGCATTATTTCATTTGGTAGAGGATATTCTTGTTCGTATTGCAGAAATGCTTGTGTCTTTAAATTCGGGTCGTACCTGTATTCCACATCTGTTGCAGTGAGAAAATTAGCCCATTGTATCCATCTTGGATGTAAGGCTTTGGCGCTAGGAACGCTTGCCTTTGTCACAGCCTCTAAGGCTGGAACCGGAGTCACTACTATTATTCGTTTCCCTTGTGCCAGTGCTCTTTCTCTTACTACAGCAGTCTGTACTGCTGTTAGAATCTTTTCTGTAGATGCGAAGCGCATCTCAGCATTTGTGTACAAATGTGATTTGTATGCAATTGGTACTGTTTCACCTTCATAATATGTTAGATAGGTGTACCCAGATTGACCCGCAACTATACGGATCACCAGGTTGCGTACGTTTACGCGTGTCTGTAAGTGTTTGGAAGCTATCATGTCAGCTTGTAGTGAACAAAGTGTATCTCTGTGTTCCTGTGTCCATTATCTAACTGAAAAGTCAGGTTTTATTAAATCGTAGAAAGGTTTTACTCTTTCTGCGTAATCCAAAATGTATGTTCTGCCAAAGTTCAGGAATCCCAGGATTGATTGTAAGTTTTTCAATGATTTTGGAGGTTGGAGCAGCACGCATTTTTCAAAACAATTGGCTGCTAAGCTTTTCCCTTCACTTGAAAGCACATATCCTTAAAACAGGACACTGAGGTGGGCGATTTTTGATTTTTTTAAAGTTGAATTTGTAGCCCTCAGATGCAAATCCCCAAATTATGGTATTCACTCTGTTCAAGTGCTCCTCTAAGTCATCGTCCATTAGATAAATATCATCAACATAGGACAATGCCTCTTCATCCAAATTCTGAATTAACTCAGTTACTCTGGCTGAAAACAACCCCGGGCTGTTCTTATACCCCTGGGGGAGTCGACAAAATTGACGCTGGGACCCTAGCGCTGAGAATGCTGTTAGATACCTGCTTTCAGGTGCTATATTTTGGCAGAAAAATCCATTTGAGATATCTAGTGTTGTTTTATTTTTTTCTGCACAATGTTATTCATTAATGCGGCACTGTGTGCATTTTGGACTGCAAATGTCTTAGTGCAAGTGTTTAAATGTCTATAATCTAAAACTAAACGATATGAATTGTCAGGTTTCATGACCAGAAACAAAGGATTATTCATCGATGAGGTGCAATTTTCGATCACCCCTTGGTATTCAAGTTGATCTAAGATCTCCCTGACCTGTTTTTTATCTTCTTGCTTTATTGGATACTGCCTCTGTGCAGTTGGAGTCGTTTTTTAAGGAATTATGTGGTGGGTTGAATCCTCATCCCATCCAACATGGTTTTTGTATAATGCAGGGGCTTGGGCTACCGCTCACTCCTGCGCGGTAACTAGACACAATATCGAAAAAAAAATATAGAATGGACATAATATCGAGTACAAAATATAGAATGGACAAAATATCGAATGGACATAATATAGTTATTAATAATATCGAAATGCAGGTAAGTAATATCGACTGTCAAAATATCGAAGTACATAATATAGGCATTAAAATATATCGAATTTTTAATAATATCGATTTTTTTAAAGTGTTTTGTATGTTAGTATATGTGTTAAAAGTGTATATTAGTTTTTGTAATGTATGTTCATTTTTTTAAATTAATGAATTTTATGTTATTTAATTTTTGCGTAATTTAATTCTGTAGCGGGTTGTGGGTTTATAGGGGAATAGGGTGGGAAGTAATTTAATTATAGTAAATTAAATAGTAATTTGTAGGATTTATTAATTATTTTTAATTTAATTTTGCGTTTTAGTTCTGTAGCGGGTTGTGGGTTTATAGGGGAAAGGGGTGGGAAGTAATTTAATTGTAATTAAGTTAAAAAAAAAAATTATTGGCATTGATAATTAAATTATTGTTAATTAATTATTAATTGGTAATTAATTTTTATTAATTGGTGATACATTTTTATTAATTGATTAATTGATAATTATGTTAATTTTATTAATTTATTCTTCAGTAGCGGGTTGTGGGTTTATAGGGGAATAGGGTGGGAAGTAATTTAATTGTAATTAATTAATTATTGAAAATATTTTTGTGCATTGATAATTAATTAACTGTCAATTAATTATTAATTGGTATTTTTTTATAATTTATTAATTTTTGGTATTGAAAATTAATTGTTTGTTAATTAATTATTAATAAGTAAATAATTTTTAATAAATAATATTTATTGGTATTTAGAATTAATTATTAAATATTTTGTAATTGGTAATTAATTTTGATTAATTTTTTATTGGTATTGGTAATTAATTAATTATTAAAAATATGTTTGTGTATTGGTAATTAATTTACTGTTAATTATTAATTGTTTTTTTATTATTTATTAATTTTTGGTATTGAAAATTAATTGTTTGTTAATTAATCATTAATAGGTAATCAATTTTTAATAAATAATATTTATTGGTATTTAGAATTAATTATTAAATATTTTGTAAACGGTAATTAATTTTAATACATTTTTTATTGGTATTGATAATTAATTTATTTTTATTAAAATATTAAATCATTACTTTCCCTACTGTTGCACTCTCTGGAGTGGGAATAGTAATTTTTACCCCTACGCTATCCAACGCTTTCCCTACTGTTGCACTCTCTGGAGTGGGAATAGTAATTTTTACCCTCCCACTATCCAACGCTTTCCCTACTGTTGCACTCTCTGGAGTGAGAATAGTAATTTTTAACCCTACGCTATTCAACGCTTTCCCTACTGTTGCACTCTCTGGAGTGGGAATAGTAATTTTTACCCCTACGCTATCCAACGCTTTCCCTACTGTTGCACTCTCTGGAGTGGGAATAGTAATTTTTACCCTCCCGCTATCCAACGTTTTCCCTACTGTTGCACTCACTGGAGTGGGAATAGTAATTTTTACCCTCCCGCTATCCAACGCTTTCCCTACTGTTGCACTCTTTGGAGTGGGAATAGTAATTTTTACCCCTACGCTATCCAACGCTTTCCCTACTGTTGCACTCTCTGGAGTGGGAATAGTAATTTTTACCCCTACGCTACCCAACGCTTTCCCTACTGTTGCACTCTCTGGAGTGGGAATTGTAATTTTTACTCTCCCGCTATCCAACGCTTTCCCTACTGTTGCACTCTCTGGAATGGGAATAGTAATTTTTACCCTCCCGCTATCCAACGCTTTCCCTACTGTTGCACTGACTGGAGTGGGAATAGTAATTTTTACCCTCCCGCTATCCAACGCTTTCCCTGCTGTTGCACTCACTGAAGTGGTAATAGTAAATTTTACCCTCCCGCTATCCTACGCTAAAAATATTGAATATTTTTTATTAATATTACGTTAATATATATATGTATTAAAAAATAAAAATGTATGTTTATTTTTTTTTACTTACATTAATTGTTTATTAATTTTAAAGTTATTTAAGTATTTTTAAGTATGTTTTAGTTAATTATATATATTATTTCATTAATTTTACATTACTTTTAAGAAATTTTTAAAATTCGATATTTTGACTATATTTTTTACAACGATATTTTTGATTCGATATTTTTGTACTTACCTGTTTGTAGATAGGGATTCGATATTTTGGCATTCTATATTTTTCCCTCGATATTTTGGCAGGTTGATATTTTCCTCCTCGATATTTTGTCAGTGATCCCTCCTGCGCATATGTGTGTTTTAGGTGCTTGGGAATATGGTCTGAGAAGGCCAGCAAAATTACTGTTTCTCCTTTAGGGCAATCCATGACGAATGCTGGCGGCCAATCTTGTTCAGCTAACAAAATGTCGTAGCCAAATGACAAGTTCTCCCAAAAGAGACCTCTAACTGTCCTACATTTGTCTGCCTCCATTTGGAGTGTTATTTCATATAACTTATATGGGACACTTACCCTAGTATCAGGTGTTTCCACCGTGATATAATCATTCAAGTCCGCTATCACCAGAAATTCCATCAGGTTCTGGTGAGCTATCGTTACTTCTGCCGCACTGTCTAGCATCGTCAGAGTCCATTCCCCGTTCAGTAGTCGAGTCCTCAGAATTCTGGGCATGTCTGATCTTTAGACCTGCAACCTTCTTCTTTTTGGACTGTGGCTTTTGCTTTGGTTTCTCTTCTTTTTTTGAAGTGTAATCTTGAGCGTGCTGCTTGTCTCTGGACTTTGTACGCTCTTCTTGTCTGTCTGGCCGTCCTTCCCTCTCGGAGTTTTTTGATGTACCCTGAAAGGAACGAGAGGAACGTGTATCAGTATCTTGATACCTGTCAGGTTTCCTTATATTATCCCTATTCCTAAGGTTATACCTCTTTTCGGAGGACTACTGTGGAGGAGATCAACCTCTGGATTGAGATCTGTTTCCTTTAAAGTTTTGTTGTTTTTTATTGTCCCACTTCCTCCTTGTTGAAGCAGGTGTCTGCTTGTAAGTGTCCTTTTCAGGACTGCCCATCAGTTGTGGTTTCAAAGCTTTCCCACCCAAACTGTCTCTGCCTAATTCTGCATATGCAGATTCAATTATTTTCGGTAGTTCGTGTTCTTGTTCTAAAGGACTGAACTCCCTTAGGCGTTGGCGGATAGCCACTGAAGCTGCTTCCCCTTTAATATAAGCTAATATTATGGCTGATACCTGGGCATAGTTACCTAGTGACTTCATCCCTAAGTTCAGAGCAGGCTCTGCTCCGTACTCATTTTGTATTTGTCTCAATACGTCTGGTACTACCGCTAATGACAGGATATCATGAATTCTGGTATAAATGGCAGCAAAGACTGTACCCCAAGTGGTACAATCCTCTATTTGTGGTGTTATCCCCATGGGCAAGTGGATTGTTAGCATTCTGTGTTTTCCATACGGGATAGTATTCGGGAATACTGCCTCTAGCTGTGTTATTTTCTGAACTACCCAGAGTGGCATTTGTTCATGTTTTGTGGGCATTTTACCCATCACCGCGTGTGATTTTTGTGGTGTGATTTTAGTTGCTGTACTCTGAACTTGAGTTGCATTTGTTGCAACTATTGCTGGTTGGACTGTAATTGTCCTCATGACGAATTGCGTCAAGTTTCTGTGCATTTTTATTAATTTTTTGTGTTGTGTGAGTAAGTCTCCTGGTGTCATTGTTTCAATGTCAGGATGTAGTGTGTAGGCCGCTAATATTGGCCATGTTGCCCCTTCTCTTCCGAGCGGGCCGAGTCTCACTCTTCTTCTTATATGGGGTAGGGCACCTTTAAACCAGTATAAGTGTTCCTGGTATGTGAGCGGAACCTCAATGTCCTCAAACGGACAATATTCCGTTGGTGCATCTCCTTCTGTGTAGGAGTGAAATGTTTTTGTTCTTGCATTTGCTGCTGGGAATGTAACCCACAAATAAAATACCTCTGTTCTATATGCTTCGTGTGCCTCGATCACGAAAGCTACTATGCCACCCCTGACTGTTACACCATGCGCAAGTAATTTCAGTATGACTGTGTTTCTAAAAATTGCCGCAATTTGTATTGCGTTTGCATCATCCTCATCTTCTGAGAGGGGCAGTGCTGGCTGTAGTGGATCTATTTCCTCGTTAGTCATTGTATATAGAACACAGAATGATTTCCCAAGGAAGCTAAGATAAGGTGTTTTTGCACAATTTTAGGAACACTGTGTCCTTCAAGCTTGATTAACCAACAGCCAATAAATAGGATTTTTTGCCTACTCAGCTGTGGCGGAGTTTGTGCCCACCCACTCCAGACGTCTCTGTTGTTTTGTGAGTAGGGGTCTCTGAGAATAGCACATCTGGACTACTCAGATTCTACTGTTAAATAAGTACCCAACCAACGTTGGGCGCCATGTCATGTAGTTCCTATATAACCTATACAGGATCTGCGCGTTTGGATAACATAAACTGTGGGATTGGAGGCGGATTGATTCCGTGCACCCCGACCGGATACGTTAGCCTGTCTGTATCAGCTAGCTCACAGTGCCACTATAGTTCCCTCTTACCAAGGAGAGAATAGATTCTGGCAACCTCAGAACATGACAACCCTGATCCCTCAGAATCATGGAAACAATATACTACCTTTCGCTCAGTCACTCCTGCTCACTTAGTTTGTCTCAGAGGGGTACACAGAATAAACAGGCTGGGCTTTTTCAATAAGTATTTATTGAACAGTTGTTATTCTAGTGTAGAATAGATGAGCTGCAACAACCATTAGACAGTAGCAGAGATATATGATTAGAAGTACTGCAAAAGTAAAGGGATAGTAAGGTTCTACCATCTTGCAGAAATCATGAATATATACAAGTACATAAAACACATGATAAAAAGTGCGTACTCCTACAATGCCTTCTTAACTAGATGTACCTAAATGTACCTAGCATCTGTGTAGGTGTTATGCCAAGAATCCCTCTAGGATCTAGTCAACCCCATTACCTGAGAATGAGAGAATATGGGATCTCGTTCTGGTTTCAAGTTGGACACCCCGCGAGGGATGTTAGACCACTGCGAGCTGGAGTGTCTGCATGCAGGAACCTCAGCGTCTCTGGTCAGTGTGTCAGTCGGGAAGTCTCGTCTGTGATGTATATATACCCATAGGTCTCCCCAAGGGTCCTACCTTGCTGCGTTACTATGTCGGCCTAAAGGATGACGTCTGGCCTGAACTTTATACAGAGATATTATACAGGAGATGTTAGTCCTGCTGTGCTTCCAAGAAGCCTCATGCATAATGTATGAGATTCGAACTAGGGGGAAACCCGCGTTCTGAATACAGTGTTGTATCTAGGTAAAAAGTCAGTCCCTAAGAACCGTTGTGTATGTAATGTAGGGAAGAATATAGTTGAAAGGTTGCAATGTTACCTGCGCCTATATGGGGTACCTATATGGAATATAACAGTGCCTGGTTGCAAAAACACCAAAGGTGGAGCTGCTAAGCTCAACCTCCCACCCTAGGATGCCAATGTCAGGGCAAGATTTGCAGACTGAAGGCCAGGCTGTCAAGACACCAAAAGGTGGAACTGGCCAGCTCCATCCCTCCACCATGGACCACCAACTTCAGGGCAAGCATCATAAACTGAAAAGTCTGGCTGCAAAGCTGCCAAATGGCGAACTAGCAAGCACCTTAGCCTCAACACTGAACAACAATGACCACAAGCTTCACCAACTGAATGGCCTTGCAGCAAAGTTGCCTAAATGCACAAGTGCCAAGAAACACCCTCCACCACCCTGGTACACTGATGCAAAAGCAAGCTACACAGGCTAAGGAGCCAGACTGAGTAACCACTAAAAGGCAAAAAAGCCCAGCTTTGATTCCATGATTCAGGACTTCACAGACTGAAGGGCCTTCCTACAGAGTCACCGAAAGGCAGAACCACCAAACTACAAAGTCCAACCCCAGAACACCAACACCATGGTAAGCTTCATGAACTGAAAGACTCAGATTTGAAGCAACCAACATGTAAACTCCCAACTACTACCCTCCCCTAATACAGAACATCAACACCAGGGCAAGCGTCACAGACTAAGCTGTCTGACTGCAAATCAGCCAAAAGTCAGCAACACCAAGCTCCACTACCCAACAGCGGAACATCCCTACCAGGGGCAGCATCACAGGCTGAATGGCCGAGCTGCAAAGCTGCCAAAAGGTGGAATCAAAAAGCTCCTCCTCTATCCCAGCACACTAACATCTGGTCAAGCTTCACAGATAGAAAATCACAACTGCAAACCCACTAACCATCAGAAACAACAAGCTCTCCCCACCTCGGAACACAAACACCTCAGCAAGCTTCATGTATTGAATGGAATGGATGCAAAGCCTCATAAAGATATAACTGCCAAGTTCTATCCTGCCTCCCTGGAACACCAATGGCACGGCAAGATTCACTGATACAAGAGCTGGTCTACAAAGCCCCCAAAAGGTGTAACTGCCAAATGCCACCGCCCCTCCCCAGAACACTAATGCCAGGGCAAGCTTCATGCACAAAGGGCCATGGCAGGGAAGCTATCAAAAGGCGGAACTGTTAAGCTTCATCCCTCCATTCCAGAACACAAACAGCATGGCAAACTTCACAGACTTAATGGCTCAACTGAAAGCATGCCAAAAGGCAGAAATGCCAAGCTCTGCTCATCATCCACCCAAGAACACCATTACCAAGGCAAGCTTCACAGACTGAAGATCCCAAAGGTAAAGCTGCCAAAAGAGTAATCACCTAGCTACACCCTCTCCCTCTCCAGAACAACAAGGCCAGAGCAAGCTTCTCAGACTGAAGGGATCGGTGGTGAAGCCAACAAAAGGCAGACCTGACATCCCCACCCAGCCCGCCACACCAGTGCTAAGGTAAGCTTCACAAACTCAATGGCCTGCTGCGAAGCCAAAAGGTGCAACAGCCAAGCTCTAACACCCCAGCCACGGAACAGAAACACAAGGGGCAACTTCATGGATTCAGGAAAGGGTGGAACCACCAAGCTCCACCCTTTCCCACCCAGGAGCAAGAAAGTCTAGGCAAGCTTTATGGACTGATTCGTCCAGGTGCAAAGACGTCAAAAGGCAAGCTTCATTGACAGGAGTCCTCTGTGAAGCCGCCAAACAGCCAAGATCCAGCAACCACCCCATAATTGCAATGGCAGTGCAAGCTTCATGGACTTTAGGGCCTGGCTACGAATTGGCCAAAAGGTAAAACTGTCGAGATGTAGCAACTTACTCTGGAACACCAATGCCAGAGCAAGCTCCACATACTAAAGGGCTTATCTGTGAAGCCACCAAAAAGCAGAACAACTAAATAAAGGTGACCTTCCTAAACCCTCATCCCAGACTCCCAACCCCAGAGCAAGATTCATGGACTTAAGGTCTCAACTGTAATGCCAGGGAAAGCTTCAAGGACTGAAAGGGCAGGCTGTGAAGTCACCAAAAGATGGAACAGCCAAGTGCCACCCCACCACCCCAGAAAACAGATGCAATGGCAAGCTTCACAGGCTGAAGGGCCTGGCTGCAAAGATTCCAAAAGGTAGAACTACCAAACTTCACTCTCCCCCACCCTGGAACACCAATGCCAGTGTAAGCTTCATAAACTGAACAGGCTGTCTACTGCCAATGGGGGAAATTGCCAAACTCCAACCCTTTTCTCCCAGGAACACCAACACCAAGGTGAACATCACAGACAGACCAGGCAGACTGTGAACCAATTAAAATGCGAAACCGCTATGCTCCACCCTCCAATGCACTTGAACACCAATGCCATGCCAAGCTTCACAGTCTGAAGGGCCACACTGTGAGCCTAACAAAAAGCAGAATTGCAAAGCTCCTCTAATCACCCACCCCAGAACAGCAATGCCTGGGCAAGCTTTACAAACTGAAGGGCTTGGATGCAAATCTGCCAAAAAGAGAAACCACCTTGCTCCACTAAATCACAATAGAACACCAACAATGATGCAAGCATCACATACTGATGGGCCCAGCTGCTAAGCCGCCAAAAGGCGGAACTGGGAACCTTCCCCCACCTCAGAACCAAAATGCCTGGAATACCAACTAGCTTCATGGACTGAAGAGCTCTTCTATGTAGTCAGTAAAAGGCAGAACAGCCAAGATTAAACCCCTGATCCTTGAACACCAATAGCTCAAAATGCTTCACAAACTGAAGAGTCCACCTGTGAAGCCACCAAAAGGCAGAACACCGAAGATCCAGCCCCCTCCCCCCAGAGCACAAAAGCTAAAGTAAGCTCCACAGACTGAAGAGCCTGGCTTCAAATCTGCCAACAGGCAGAACCACTAAGCCCCTCCCTTTGAGGGTTTCCATGAATGAAGATGGATTAACACCTGTCCATTTTATTGAGACGCCATTATTTCCTTGGGTGTCGATATCAACATCTGCATTCTTGCCCCTTAGTTTTGTTAACAAGTTTACCTTTAATGTCACGCTTAGGGAATGATGGTCACTAACCATACTAATATTTATCGAAACATTCTCGATCAAATCGTTACCATTTGAAGATATTATGATATGGTCTATGTTTGAAGATGACCTTCTTCCCACAAAGGTATACATATTTTCTTCACCATCTGGTATGATCGGTTCCAAAATTATTAGATCATATTTATGCATTGCATTATTGATGGCTTCTCCATATCTATCATGGTGGAAATGTGGGATCTTGTCACCAAAATCGTCACAATACCTCAAAAGGCTCACCAGCTTCAAAATCACATTTAACACAATTAAAATCCCCTGCCCAAATTAAAACGTAAGTCCCTACAATTCCCTTCACGAATTGGTCCAAATCCTCTTCTAATAGGTTAATTACGGTGCTCCTTGTGTTATCAAAAATATTGTTATAGAAGTTTATTATGACAAAAGTCTGGTTTTCATTGGAATAAAGATGTAAAAGCTGTAATATTGTGATTCAGTGAAGGTTTTCCTAACGGTCAGAGGGGAGGCAACTGGAATTAAGGTAGCCAGACCTCCCTTCGCCCTTCCCTTTCTTGATGGTATTGCATTAGTACCAAGCACCACTCACCTTAGAACAAATATGCTGAGCAAGCTTCATGAACTGAAGGGCCAGGAAGCATAGCCACCAAAAGGTGTAACTGCCAATCTCAACCTTCTCATCCTGGAATACCAGCACCAGGACAAACTTCATTGAATAAATAGCCCAACTGCAAAGCCAATAAAAGAAAGAAATGTAGAGCTCTGCACCCTCACCCTGGAATAGCAACATCAGAGCAAGTTTCACACAGACTAAGGGGCCAAGCCGTGAAGCCGCCTAAAAGCGGGACTGCCCAGCTCTAGGCCCCTCACCCCAGAACACCATTGCCAGGTCAAGCTTCACACAATGAAGGGCCTAGATGCGCACTGCCAAAAGGTGATCCACCCCCCCACCTGGAATACCAAGGCAAGCTTTACAGACTGAAGGAGCCAGATGGAAATGCACCAGAAGGGGTAACCGCTTACTCCACCTACTCTGGAACAAGTCCAGCTTTACAGGCTGAATGCCTGGTCTACAAAGCCACCAAATGGCAGAAACAACTAGATCCATCCCCCGTGGTGGAACACAAATACCAGGGCAAGCTTCATGGATTGAAGTGTCCAGCTGCAAAGTTTCCAAAAAGTAAACCCACCAAGCTCCACCTCCCACCACAAAACCCCAATGCCAGGGCAAGATTTACAGACTCCAGAGTCTGGCAGCAAAGCCATCTAAAGCAGGAGGTGCTAAGTTCCACCCTCCCCACCCTGAAACACCAAGGCTAGGGTGAGCTTCGCAGACTGAAAGACCCAGTGGTGAAGCCACCAAAAGGTGAAACTCTCAACTCCACCTATCCCAGAATGCCGATGACAAGGCCATTTGGAAAGATTGAAGGGCCAGGTTGCATAGGTACCAAATGGCAGAACTGACAGTTTTCACCCCCATCCTGAAAAATGAGGACAAGCTTCACAGATTAAATGGCTTGGCTGTCAAAGCATCAGAAGGTGGAACCACTAAGCTCCAACCCCACTCACCCTGGAACACCAAGACAAGGATCAACTTCACAGATTCAATAGTTATGCTGTGAAAACGACAAAAGGTGGAACCAACAAGCTCCTCACCCACATCCTGGAACACAAATACCAAGGTAAGCCTTACAAACTGAAAGACACACAAAGGAGGAACTGCCCAAGCTACACCCCCACCATAGAACACCGATGCCAAAGCAAGCTACATGATCTGAAGGGCCTAAATGTAAAAATGTCAAAAGTAGAACCACCAACTCTACCCATGAAAACACCAATACCAGGGCAAGCATCGTGGTCTGAAAATCCCAGAAGCCCAACAGCCTAAAGTAGGAACCAGGACCACCCTCTTCCACTCTGAAACACCAAGGCTGAAGGGCCCAGTTGCAAAGCCACCAAAAGGTGTGTCCTCCAATTGCACTCAATACGGAGCAACAACAAGACAAATTTCATAGGCTGGAAGACCAGGTGTGCCCCAAGAAGCAGAAGTGCCGAGCTCCACCTCCCCCCCCAACCTGGAACACCAAGGCCAGAGCAAGCTTAAAATATGGAAGGACCTGGCTGCAAAGCTACCAAAATATGAAACTGCCAAACACAGAGAACACCAAGGCTAGGGTACGCTACAGAGACTGATGGGTCCAATTGTGAAGCTTGGCGGATCCATTAAGCTCCATCCTCCCATCCTGGATCACCAGTGCAAGGGCACAGTTGCAAAGCCAGCTAAAGGTGTAACCGGCTAAGCTCACCCCAGATCATCAAGCTCCAACACTCTTCACTCCAGAACATCATCCCCATTGCAACTTTCACTGACTCAATTGCCCAGCTGTGAAGTCGCCAAATGGTGGAACTTCCAAGCTCCACTCCCCACTCTGGCACTAGAGTCAAGCCAAGCTTAACATACTAAAGGGCCCAGTTGTGATTCTGTCTAAAAGTGAAACTACCAATCTTCACCCCCTCCCCACCCTCAAACACCAACACCAGGGCAAACTTCACAGGCTGAAGGGTTTGGTAGCAGAGGTGCCAAGAGGTGAACTGTGAAGCTTTACCGCTCTCACCTTAGAACTCCAATACCAGGGTAATCTTCACAGACTGAACATCCCGGCTACAAAACCACCAAAAGGCAGAAATATCAAGCTCCACAATTCCATCCCGAAACAGCAACCCCAGGGCAAGTTTCATGGAATGAGGTGTTTATCTGTGAAGCTGTAAAGCTTCATCACCCCTCCCTGGTACACCAACTCCAGGGTGAAGTTCATGGATGCTGTGAAACCATCAAACTGCAAAATTGCTAAAAGGTGAAACCATAAACTCCCCCCATTCCGGGTACACCAATGACAGGGTAAGCTTTTCGGAGTAAAATGCCCACCTGCAAAACTGCCAGAGGTGGAACTATCGAGTAACCTCCTTCCCCTGGTACTCCAACACTAGGGCAAGTTTCACAGACTAAATGGCTGTCTTGAAACCCTTCAATTGATCTCATCAATGATGTCATTTAACAGATCATGAGTAATGTAGTATGGGAGGTAATATGCAGTGCATGGCGAGCATGTAAGTAATAGTTAGATCACTGAACTACAACAGGCCAATTTCAGTGTATTTTAGGTTTTTAAAAATTAGTTTTTCACACATTTAAACACTTAACTGTAACGTTAATTTAACCTTTCTTTTTTTAGTGAATTTCTGTGTTCTTTTCAATGAGAGGGAAGATCATATTGCCATACCTAACTATAAAGTCTCTTTAACCTGAATTTTTTTTCAGTAAATGTCTGTTTTTTTAAAAATCACATTCAGCCAACACTCACACTGTGCATGGTCTTCGACCATACACAGCAACAAGGGGTTGGCCCAGGCCCACTTCTGTGGGTGGCCAACTAAACAAAGCCTGACCTCCTTGTTCAATTTGCTGCCCCTGCCCCATCCCATCTGCCCTCCATCTGCATGCCCCTGCCCTCTGCCTCCTGAACTTTGTTTTCAACTTATTGCCCCTGCCCCTCCCCCTGTCCTTTTTTCCATGTGTATTTTCTTGCCTCCTGCTTCCCTAATCTGTTGCGCTGCCACTGTCCCAATGATGCCGCTGCCATCTATTGCTGCCACTGCTCCTGCCCCCTTCTCCATGTGTATGCCTCTGCCCTCTCCCCGATCCTTTGTAATGTCATTGTCCCTGTGCTGCCACTGCCCTCCATTACTGTGCCTGCCCCTTACCATTTCATTCTCCATGTGTGTGCCCTTGGCCCCGCCTCCCTGGTCCATTGTGTTACCACTGCCCCTGTTCTGCAACTGGCCTCTATTACTTCCCAAGCCTCTGTCCACCCCCCATACCCCTGTTATCGATGTATCTGCCCCCCCACCTCCCTGGTCCATTGTCTTGCCACTGCCCCTATGCTGCCTCTGTCCTCTTTTACTGCCCCCTTCCCCCTCATTCTCCATGTGCATGCCCCTACCCCCTCTCTCCCTGGTCTGTTGTGCTGCCACTGCCCTCTTTTGCTGGCCCTGTCCTCCCCGCTCCCTCATTCTCCATTAGCATGCCACTGCCCCCTCTCTCCATGGTCAGTTGTCCTGCCACTGCCCCTGTGCTTCCACTGCCTTCCATTGCTATTCCTGCCCCCTCCCCTTGGCCCCCATTCTAGATGTGTGTGCCCATGTACTCACCCTCCTGGTGTGTTTTGCTGCCACTGCCCACAATTGCTGCCCCTGTCACCCTCAACCTTCCATTCTCCATGTTCATATGGATGCCCCCTCCCTCCCTGGCCCCTATGTTGCAAATGCCCTCTATTGCTACCCCTGCCCAACCATCCTCTGTCTGCAGATCCCAGACCACTCCCTCCCAGGCCCATTGTGCTCACACTCCCCTGGGCTGCCACTATTCTCCATTGCTGCCCCTGCCCCCTCTCTCTTACTCTGTGTGAGTGCCCCTGTCCCTCCCCTGCCTAGTCCCTTGTACTGCCACTGCACCTGGGCTGCCACTGCATTTTGTTGCTGCCCCTATCGCTGACCTTCCTGATCTTCATTCTCTGTGAGTTTGCCCCTCCCTTCTTGGTCCGCTGTGCTACCACTACCTATGCTTCCACTGCCCTCCCTTGTTGCCCCAGCCAATTTCCACCTGCCCCACCATTCTCTGTGTGTGTGCCTGCTCCCTCCCTCCTTGGTCAGTTGTGCTGCAACTGTTCCTGTGCTGTCACTTCCCTCTGTTGCTGTCCCTGCCCCCCTTATTCACCTGATGCTTGTCCCTTTCTCCTCCATCCCTTGTCTGTTGTGGTGCCTCTGCCCTGGTGCCACCACTGCTTCCCTTACTACCCCTGTCCACTTGTTCTGCATGTGCATGTCCCTGTCCCTCTATCCCTGGTCGGCTGTACTGTCACTGCCCATCATTGCTGCCCCTGGCCCCCATCGTCCCTGCCCGCCGTTCTCTGTATGCATGCCTCTGGCCCTTCCTCCCTGGTTCTCTGTGCTGCCACTTTCCTCTGCTGTTGCCCCTGCCCCCATCACCTCTCCCATCTCTGTGTGCAAAAGGATAGTGATATACGCCCATCCACCTCTATCCAAGGATTCCTACCCACGTATATGGGTTTCGTCTGACCATCCATTGATAATGTCACATAGTAAATTCCAAAAGGGACCAATGTATGAGTCAGCAATATTTCTGGTTTGGTGGGACTGAGTTGCAATAATGTTTACCCATCCTCTACTGCCGACAGAGCTGATGAGATGTTTTTTACGAAAGACCTATCCAAGCTGAAGACGAGCTGGTGGCATCAGCAGGCAGAAAGAAAACTTTTATTACAAAATCATGAAGAAGGGAAGTTATTGGTCTGATATAATAAATGGGAAAAAAAGAAAATAACGGGCAGATTCTGGAGGCATTTTTGCTTTGCAGTGATTTAGGATAGAATATAAAAGAGGTTACATTGATTGAACAATGAAGCTATCCATTTAACATTGTTTCTGGGATTGTGATCGCAGTTAATGGTTGATATAGGATAGAGAGAGTAGTGTGGCATATTTCCCACATTAAAACTTATTTTAGGTAAATATTTTTTTTTATTTACATTTTTTCAAGTTTATTACATTCCCATATTTGAGCTCTTAGCACACGAGCATAATCTGTTATCTGTTCCCCCTACAGTGTTTACGTCAACTGTTTCTCAGTACAAGAATCTTGTCCACTTTGAGCCCCACTTTGTTCTCACTGGGATTTATCGCAATTACATCAAGGCCGTTGTTCACACTTTTTCATTGTAAAAATAAACCTGGTTGATCAGTTTCTACCTTTCTTCAGCCCTTGCGTTACTGTAGTCCAGCCTTTAGATAACCACAGCTGCCAATGAAGAGAAGAGATTTGTATAGAAATTGCTATTTATTCCTCACCAGTTTGAAGTGGCAAGTGCACCTGTCGACCCCCCTCAGCAGCTTAATTTTGCATGTAGAAATGGTCTCACAAATTCAAAGGTTTTCGCGGCATGTGGGATCACTGGGCAAGAAAAATGAATGGCTGAGAATCCACATGTTTGAGATGCTTAAGGTCACTCTCCCCTTTAGTTAAACTTGGTCGCTTAGCACAATTCGCAAGGCCAGCCTCAGATAAAATTGCATCAGGTACATGACCAACAACACCAAAACAATGGTACACTTAAGAAATAAATAAACAAGAAATAACAATTTAAAATTCACATAACACTAGATAAAAGGATTAATATTTAATTATTAAAATGGCAGAAAAATTCATTAAAGCTGATACAGCGATCGGGAATTATGAGGAAGTCAACAAACTTCACAATGGAAGCTATTGAAAAACCCTGGCGACAATTTTTTACCTCTCGGCGGGCCATTTTTTAAAATTTGGAATTTCTCAGGATGGCAAGTTTGCAAGAAGCGAGAAAGCTGAAGAAAGATGTTCCAAGCATCAGAAAGAACTCTTCTTCACATAGCTGGACACCTCTGTCATTGTGGGGTCAGCAAAATGCTAGTTCCCTTAGCCCACTCTACTGGCTTCTTTGCACTTTTCGGCTCTTTCAGAGTGGCTGCAGCAGTTCTTAAACTATGCTGTGAATTGTGCTGTTTTGTAAGTGAATCCATCTAAAGTTCTTGCACATTCCCTGTATAACTTTCACTTCGCCATGACCTAGTTCCCGTTACCCAAAGCAGGTTTATTACAAAAACACTGTTAGCTCACAGTAGTCAATACAATCAATACACTAAAGTGCAACAACCGGAATCTGTCCAAAATAGCAAGGGTTTATTCCATCATCATTAAAAACAACAGTAGATTTCTTACTGCCTCATCCGTCAGTGAAGGGTAATGCACTCGCCTGAATTCGAAGGGGCAATCAATGCTGGTGCTTGAGAGTCAGACAGCCGGCGTCCATAGTCCGCACGAATCGCAGGACTATGGATGCCGGCTGTCTGACTCTCAAGCACCAGCATTGATTGCCCTTTCAAATTCAAGCGAGTGCATTGCCCTTCACTGACGGATGAGGACGCTTTTCGCATAGACTAGACGGGAGGGATTTCCCCCCGCTCCGCAAGACCGTGCGGGTGTGCAACACGGATACCACACCCACACCAAGGTTGCCCTACACTGTCCTGAGGAAGACCCGCAGGCCGAGGCCCTAAAACTACCTTCTGAGCCCAAGTCGTGTCGAAACGTTGACGCCCATACCTATTTAGCCTGGATCACAGGCCCCCAAATCCAACGTGCCACACGAGGATATATCTGTGTATTTTAAAATTGAATGTAAATAGATTTCGATTGATTAAAATGTGGCCAGGCTATAAAAGACTGAGATTTGATTATCAGTCCAGCTTATGAACAATTGTAAATTATTTTCTCCTTACCACACCATCTGGAATCTTTTTCACCCTTTAACACTAGAGCACTCTCTCTTTCCGCACGTTCCCCTGGAGCAGCCACCCCTCCCCCCCTCCTTCCACTTCGTTTTTTGTCCTTTGCAGTAAGAAATCTAGTGTTGTTTTTAATCATGATGGAATAAACCCTTGTTGTTTTGGACAAATTCCGGTTGTTGCACTTTAGTGTATTGATTGTATTGACTACTGTGAGCTAACAGTGTGCATGCTCAAGAAACTGGTTTACAAGAAACTATTGTAAAAAGAAAGGTCTAGGACCATTGTTTTTTGTACCACATTGAACCCAGGTCCAAGACCATTATTGGGTCACCCCATTCTTCATAATGGCTTATTACAAAAACAAGCATTCAATCATTTGTGGTACAGCTTTCCAAAAATCACAGAACTGAGCCATGCCTATTTATCCTTGTCTCAGCTTCTCCCAAAGCCAGCCCAATCCAGTCCAGTGTATCAACGAAAAATTCCTTCTAGCCTGTTGTGCTATTTATCCACATTCAATAGTATGTGTAGGGATTAAATTAAGTTTGTTATCTCCACTGTCTTGGATTTCTACCCTTCTAGGATGCTGATTTTTACAGCACCCACACACCCCCCAATCAGCACAGATTACAGACGACTTAAAAATAATAGAAATACACTTTTATTCATACTATAATCAGACAAAGACAGTATTTCATAAACTGAAAATAAAGTAGAACTGTTCTCTCTGGGAGTATGATATCCCAAATACACAATGGATTGTATAGCGTAATCACCATAAATGCACAAGCAATGCATATCTATCCTATAATTGGGCCTAGTCCTAAAGTAATCGATCATATACAATTTCAAACAATGCATTTAGTGATAATAGTCTCCACTTAGCAGCAAAAATGAGAGTTTGACAGGAAAATTTACATTAATACTTCATTATGCATCAGTGATTTATAGGCTTAAATGAAATAGTTCTTGAAATGGGAGAGAATGAAGATCACAGGAGAAAATAAGTAAAATGACACAAACATTACTGAGATTTGCTGGCAAATGAGGTGCAATCAATGTTATGAATTTTACACAATTATTCTCGAATTTTAACTCTGTAAAATTCTTCCTGTTATAGGGGTTATATGGAGGCCTACTACTAGAAAGGAGCTGGTATGTCTTATCTAAGTTAGCTGTCAGAAATAAAATTCAAATGTTTAAGAAAATGGAGTGAGAAACAAACCAGTTTGCTTACTTCACACTAGGGCCCCATTCCAATGCGGTTGGGAACGACTTTCCGACGGCATCGGAATTGCCCATTCGGATTCCTTTCCAACCGACCCATTTCGATGGGCTCGGTCGGGAGGGAATAGGAATCGGTTTTCCGAATGGCCTCCGACAGGCTCGAAGAGCCCGTCCGCAATTCGGAAAGCCTGCAGTAATCCTCGGCCGGCTCTTTCCGGCTGAGGGATTACAATGGCAGCTTCCCACTGCCTTTCTGTGCCGGCCTATCCTACACAGAAAGGCTTTGGGAATCTGTCTGTGGGGGCCCCCAGCAGGGCCCCGATGGGTGCAAGGCCGCTGAATGGAGGCCTAGGGGGCACCTATGGTGCCCCCCTGTTAATCTCTGCACCCAGTGGCAGGCGACTTCAGGTGCCTGTTTCAGTTAAAGAGTATGCAGTTCCTATGGGGGAGGAGGAGGAGTAAGAAGGAGGCTGGGTTGGTCAACAACCCCACTCTAAAGTAGAGACAAGGTGCATCCCAATATGGGAAGTGGGGCCCTCACACACCCGGTTGGGTGTCATGCTTCATCATAGGGCTTGCTCCTTGTCAGGCCGGCGCTGCAATGCCTGACGGGCACCTTATGAGGGTTTTTTTGGCAGAGATCTTTTCCCCAAGCCGTGTAGGTGAAGTGCGGGTATGGGGCCTTGTGGTGTAGATGTAAAAAGGAATGTGTAGTAAGGTAATGTGTGGGAGGGTAAAATGAGGCAAAATGGTGCTCCAAAATGAGTTTAATCTGCGAGCCCACTTGCCTCAGTTAAAAGCAACAAGGGTGTCACCGCTGATTATAATGATCAATGGTGTCCAGATATGTGTGGTCAACATGTTTCTCGCCTATTGTGTAGAAAATCACTTGGCAATTCGTCAGGACCGACGATTCTACACTATCGACACAGTGGTTGGTTTTGGCAAGGTGAACCAATCACTCGATCAACCTAATATTGAGGTACCTTAATATGTAAGATATTTAGACCAACCCGATTGGGGG
Source organism: Calotriton arnoldi (assembly GCA_963921515.1). NCBI lineage: Eukaryota > Metazoa > Chordata > Amphibia > Caudata > Salamandridae > Calotriton > Calotriton arnoldi. The sequence continues at coordinate 26,764 of CAWUFW010026643.1, forward strand.
TCGAAATACGTTCCACCGACTAGCAGAATGACCTGACGGAGTGAGGGGTAGGTTCCCATCACCATTTCCTGGACAACACTCAGGACGTTAACTTTCTAGTAACGTACATTCCTCTGCCTGCTAGTCGGTGGAACGTATTCCGACCCCCAATCGGGTTGGTCACATTTTAAATAAAGTCAACGGGGCAGATTTACAAACCCCTTGCAACACTTTTGCACCGCCGATGCGTCACTTTTGTGACGCATCGGCGGTGTAAAAAATGCGGCCAATTTACAACGTGACGCATCTAGGGAGATGCGTCACGTTGTAAAGCATCTAGGGAGATGCGTCACGTTGTAAAGCCCTGCGTCACATTATACCTTCGCCAGGTATGATGTATGCAGGGTAGGTGTTCCCATGCAAAAAGCCACGTAGAACTGGCGCAGTGAAATTTACAAGATTTCACTGCGTCATTCTACGCCTTCACTGCGTCAAAATCCCTGTGCCTGCTCAGACCAGGCGTAAGGATTGACGCAGGGCTTTTTACATTGGACCTACCTATAGTGTTCTGGCGCATTGCTGGAGTTGCGTCACTTTTGTGACCAACTCCAACAATGCGTCACTTTGCTCCAACAGATGCGTCAGAATTTCTGACGCATCTGTAATTCTTGCGCCATGGTGCACAGTATTGTAAATACAGTGCATCCATGGTGGCGCAAGGACATTTGGAGCTGACGCAAGGAAACTGACGCAACAATGCAGATGCGTCAGTTCCTTGTAAATCTGCCCCAACATTTTTTAAATGCATCCTACTTTCCTTAAAGGAAACTGGGCTGCATTAAAAGAAGAGTTTTTTTGCTCCTTTAGGAGTTGGGAGTGGACTCATGAATCACTGTCTACCCCCAAAAAATATTTTTAACTTTCACATTTTTGCTATGCACTAAACACCTTTTGTGATTCAGTAACACAAAATGGGTTTAGCAACACATAACCAATCGGTATTTGGAGGGGGCATGTTTAGGGCGCCCTTCCAAATAGCAATTCATTGAGGTGTGTATTAATGTTTTGCAACCCTAATCCTTTGGGCCCTTTGGGACTTCACATTTGCAATTGGGTTACCACCTACTTTAAGGTGTCAGTAAACTGTTAATGTTTTCTGACTGGAATTTGTATTGGGGTTAGCTAAGACACCTACGGTGTTCTACCTTAATTTGTCAAAAATCTTATATACCTTTAAATTCTTTGCAGTAATATCATGAGGCCATACATATTGTGGGATATTATATCGTAGGTATGGATAAAATTTTCCCTTTTTATTTTGTAATATTGTGTAATTAATATTACGTTTTTGAATATTGTTGTCAATAATATAGTTTTTGCTATGTTCATAATTTCTTTAACAATGGAGTGAAATTTGTGTTATTTTATTAGTTAATAATTTAGAAATGCAGTGTAGGGTTATTATGGAAATATTATGGGAAGTATTTAAATATTTTTGTTGATTTTTAAAAAATATATTTGTTGATTATGTTGAATTGTTTTTGAAGAAATTGTGTTTAATTTGATTGTTGAGTACATGGCATCAAAAATGTTTTAGAATTTAGCTTTTTGTAATTGTTTTAATATTTTATTTGTTTAATCATGTTGAAAATGTTTTATTTTAAAGCATTTATTACATTTAACCTTTTGTTAATTTTATTTTCAAAAGTTGAAAAGGTTTCTATTTGGTTAATTTACAAAAATATTATAATTTGCTGTTTTATTTCATATTTAATGTAATTTATGTTATTTATTAATATTTATGATTTTTTAATGGGAACTGTTTTATTGTTTTGTTTTTAAATACATTTCTATTTTTATTTATTTTAAAAAAATCATTTTAATTCAATGTTTATATTTTTTGTTTAAATGTGAAGAATTTGTGCTTTTGGAGATCATTTTGCAATGAGCCTGGTAAATATAATGCCTGAGAATCCAATATTTTTAAAATAAATTAAGTATACAGTGAGAATAGTAGAGTCAATCGCCTAAAACACCAACATTTTTTCTAATGTGAAAACACTTAGGGGCCGATTACGATGTTGGTTGGAAACTCTTCCGACCGATTTGCTTACGGAATGGTTCAGACCGAATCGGGTTTTGTGAGTCCGACCGACTGATTACAATGCTTCCAAACATCGTTCGGTCGGGCTCGTATTGACTTCAATGGGAGCCTGTGTTCTGAACGAGAACACTGGCTCTCATTGAAAAAAGGGGTGGTTGGAGAAAACCTTGCACCCTGTGGCGGGCACCTCATGGTGCCTGCCACAGTGTGCATGCTTGGAAAGAGGGGTCCCTTCGGGTACCCCCACAGGCCTCAACCGGAGGCCTACGGGTGAGGCTGTGCCTGCTACTGGCACCCAAAGTCAGATTCCGACAGCCGTTTCCTGTCTGGCAAACCGATTCGGAACGGCTGTCAGAAATGGCCATCATAATCGCTCCAACGGAAACCGTGTCCATAGAGCTGAACAATTCAGCTCTGAAAGACTCGGGCTGTCCGAATGCCGACCGGAACCGAATCGGACAGCCCGACCGGTTTCCTTGCATCGTAATCGGTTGGTCAGAAATGTACCCAATTCGGTCCGACACATAGGTTCCGAATCGGATTCGGAGAATCCGATTCCCTTTTGGAGCCTTTCCAACCGACATCGTAATCGGCCCCTTAGAATGAGAATAGTTAATAACCCCCACTGCCCCAAAAATCCAACACTTTTCACAATGTGGTTAACTTTGGAGTGAGAATAGTAAATTCAACTCCACATCCCCAAATCCAACGCTTTTACCTAGTGTTGCTAAGTTTGGAGCGGGAAAACTAAATGTACCCCTCCCATCAAACACATTCAGCAATGTGGCTTGAAGTAGGGATAGCAAATGCAACTTTGTAAATATACTCGTTTTTTGGTTAAGTAGCTTATTTTTGAATTACAATAATTCATATTTTACGTAGTATCAAAAGGAAGATAGCTTAAAAATTTTTCATGTACTTCATATGTGTTCGGTTTTATCTTTTCATTAATAAATAGCATAATTTAAGAATGTTTATTGACAATATTATATGTTTTAGTTTCTAACAAACATTTTTAAAGTTGATATAAATTTAGAAATGATATCATTATATGAATCTACATTTTTGTTCCACTTTTGGGCAAATTTATATGCCCTGTATTTTTAACATTTTTAAAAGTTTTTACATTTTGATATTAAAATACTATAAATATTTATGTTTTAGCATTTTTAGTATTTTATGTAGATTGCCATTTCTGTGTAAGACATTTTCAGAATTTTGTACATCTTTTACAAAATATATTTGATACTTGCATATATTTGTTGCACTGGTTACAATAATCTAAACTTATTATGCCATTTTAAATATTCCATTATTTTCTTTACCACTATCTTTATTTTGCAGCCTGTTTTTGTCATTTTTTGATGATGGTGACTCTGCAGGTTAGCAGTTCCTTGTTGCTGTTCCGTGGTAAAGGTAAGTCTAATTTTTTATCTATTTTCTAAAATCAAAATGTGTGGTGTAAGTTAGCTTGAGAGTAAGATTAGCATTTGTATCTTAAAGTGATGTTTAGGCTATTGTTAGTGCAAGGCCTTCTTGTATTTATTTGAGGTGCATGTGGTAAGCCGAATTATGTATGCTTTTATATGTTTTTGTATTGTCAGGAAATATGCTGTATTTTTAAATATTTTAAGGATTTGTGTCTTTTGTTACTATTTATGTGGGGTATGTTTGTTCCAAGGGTGGGTTTTTGTGTGTTTTCTTTTACAGGTACTTTAATCAAAGTCAAACACCTATTTTTGGATTGTGAATGTGTTTATTTTATTTACATGGAAAAATAATTGGGATTCTTTTACCAACTTACTATTTTATTTTTCCTTCTTTTTTAGTGGTTTACTTGAAGTGTTTCTTTTCACTTGTAATGTTTTTCAGATCTTGGAGAGCTTACATGGCTTTTATGTAGTCATAATAAATCAATTTAATTTTTGATCGGTAATTTTGCAAAATTTGACAAGATTTTCAGAAGGCTTTTGATTAATTATGTATTTTTGTGTAATATTGTGCACAGAGGTCTTCAGCTAGTATTCCATGTGTAAGCGCAATTTTTATATAATTTTTTTTTGGGTGGAATTGATTTCTTGAAATTTTTTATACATTGCAATTCTGTAAATATGTTTGATTTAAGTTTGTTATACTATGTATAGTTTTTAATCTATAAAATATTATTTATATATATTTAATATAATTTATTTGCATCATTCTGATTTGATAGTTTTATTTTTTTTAAATAAAAATAAGATTGTATTATTCATAAAACTGTTTGCGTTGTTGTTAATTATTTTTTAAAGTTAGTTTTTAGTTTGAGAGTTTGAGATATGTTTTGGTGGCATTAGTGTCCTGCCTATTGTTTCAAGGTAGGGTAGGCCTTGGTTATTAGTACACAATAATAATTTGCGTTCAATAATTTCATGCATTTGTTTAGTTTGTTTGGCTATATTTGGTTTTAGTGATATGGGGCATTGTTCTATTCTTAACTTTTGGAGACATTGGTTTTTTGAGCATTTCTGGAAATTGGTGCAGTGTAGGGTGGATTCTTTCAAGTGTTCCTTGGAAGGAATTTTGCTACCTTTCCATTGCATTGTCAATTTTTGTTTCTTGAGTTTTGGTGACCCAATAGACATTCTACCAGGTAATGGTAAATTTGGGATCACACCTCGGTCTTGCTTGGTGAAGCTGGCTAACCCAAATATCTACGCACAGCACATTAGTATTGAGAGCTTATTTTTTTTTCTTTGATAGTATGGAGATTATAGTTACAGGTCGTAGTGTTTGCTTAACTTTGTGACGGGGATGTAGGCTAATGTTCTTACTTTTTACTTCATAGGAAATTCTGCATTTGTTGCTTGTTCTATACTAACTTTAGATTTTTTAGATGACTCCATATTCCTTGATTCAAATGTTAGTACTATTGTTGTATTGCTTTGTGTGAGTACACTTTTAAAATTGTTGACACCATAGCTTTGTTTTTGTTTGGTAAGTGTTAACCCCTAAAGTCTGTTATCCATTGGCTGACACTGGGGAAACATTAAAAGGATCCTTCGATGCTTGCACTGGAGGATTCCTTTTTTTAAAAAAAGTGTGGAGGTGAAGCGGAATCACTTACACTTCAGAGACGTCCCTCCATCTGCCCAGCTGTGATGACAGCAAGCCTCGTGGCCCACTGACTTCACAATTTCCCCACCTGATACAGAGA
>CAWUFW010026644.1:0-32037 GCA_963921515.1 Calotriton arnoldi
CGACTGTGGGAACGTCAGCGGTGCTGGTGGAGGATATGCCGGTGTGTGCGGCGCACCAGCCAGGTTTGGCGCACCGTCCAGCAGCTGGCGCACCGCTGGGCGGATATCCTGGACTAGGAACAGGAACTGCTCGACCTGCTAGGCGTCGAGATTCTGGGGCTCCGTGAGTATTAATTATTTGATGTGTTTGTGTTCTACAATGCTAACATTTTTTTGCCGAATAGCATGCTGCTCACACTCAGAGGTAAGGTACATTTAGTTTACGTTGGTATATTATTGTGTGATCCAATTTCTAGTTTCTGCTAGACAGGTGCTCAACGGTACCTAATCGTACTCATCATTGACGCTTGCTTTGGCTGATTAATTAAGAAGCCATTGCAGACTGTTCTCTTGTCACAGTAGTGAATCAGCGATATCAGTGAGTAGCGTGTTCTCTCTGTGACTTTGTTTATGTAGCTCGTACAGTTCCTAGTTATTTATTTCCCAGCAATGTGTAGCATGCATCTATGCATTACAAAAAAGTGAGACTAAGTTGGTCCATCAAGGGGGCTGAGAAATGGGAATAGAATCAAAGATCATTAACTGCAATGCATTAGTTCCAAATGCAGTTTTTGGTAAGGAAATTTGGAATAGGGATTTCAGGATTAAAATGGGCAACTCAATGATAGTCGATACACTCGAGTCAAAACTAGCACTATAGGCGATCTATTTTAGAGAAGTACAATGTGACTGCGTTTTCTTGTCATAAAATGTTTTGGAGAAAGAGATTAACTGAATCACTAATCTATTTTTTATTATCTTCTTCATTTCTTACATCAGCACCAGGGGCAAGAAGAAGGCAATTCAGGAGAAGACAGGTCTGGGAGTAGCTGGTCAGACGGCACCGACCACCAGCGCCACTGCCGAGGGCTCTGCTGACCCCATTAAGTCTTATTATTTATTATTATTATTTCCATAATGTTGGGCTTTTTGATTGTTGTGAACTTAGGGTAGAATTTTGGGGTATTGGAATGTTGGTGCTGTCTACAGTGACGATTGCAGGCCCAAGTAAGCTAGTATTATAAATAAAATTCACCATGTATGTTTGCTGAGAAGGCTTTTATTTTTCCTGCTCATGTTCTAACACAGTTGAGTTCACAAGAAAGTGGCCATGGTCATCATGGACCCCCCCCCCCAATGTAGTGTGCTGCTGTCGCGTTCATTTATACAGTATACCAGCAGTTTCCCATGACAGTGCAGCATGGCTGGAAAAACAGTATGAGGTCCCACTCCCATTCCATTTGCCAACCAACACCATATGTCTTTCATTGATCATTAATCCAGCCCTGGCTTGTCTAACTTTGTGAACCAATCAAATGCCCAGAGTGATATTTTTGTTAGAAGATACTGCAGTGCTAACTGAACTATAGTGCTGTATTTCAGTTGTATTTGGGGTGGTGTATCTGGCATCTAAAATATGTATAATGTTTTATTCTAGCCACACAGAACACCAGTGATGCTGGCTCCAGTGCCGCTGCAGGAGGAGATGCAGATGAGTCAGTTGAAAAGGGAGAAGCGGCAGCAGGGATGGGCACTGGTAAGTCACATATCTTCTTGCAATTACTATACTCACTAGCTAGTACCAGGGCGTCGTCAACTCAACACGTGATGTTGAAACTCCCCCAGCTTTAACAGCTGCAGTGGGGGTTGAGATTATGGCTTCTTCTATCTACAACTCGCCAAAAGCTCACGTAATGAGCCTTGATGGCTTGAGGGAAGCATGAAAGAAAGGAAGGTTAAAAGAAAGGAAATGGTATGTGAGTGAAAGGGGGTGGGCGGATGAAAGGGCGCGTGGGTAAGTAAAAACGGATGGATGGACTAGAGGATGGTTAGAAGAAAGGGTGGATAATTGAATGGATGGATAATGGATTGGAAATTTTGGTGAAAGACTGGATGAGAGAAAGTAAAGCTTAATCATGGTGGCCATGGGTGAATTAGAATGAAAAGATAAATGAATATTTGGATTATTTGGATGAATAAGCAAGGCAGCTCTTCTCATGAGGAACATGCTGCTCACCTACTTTGCTTACTTTGTTTATGTAGGGTGATCAAAGCTATGGTTCAAAGTGGGGGGTTAAAAGTTTTGTACTACTCCCTTTACTCACTATATTTATTAAGTGAGCCAGATGTATCCTACCCATCATTCATCACCCCCGAGCCTATGGCATTTTTTTGCCACTTATGACCAAAGTGTAGTATGGGTCAATTTGTGACTGCAATGTTGGCTGTGCAATATGTGTCTGCTTCAGTTAATGCGGCATTTACAATGTTTTGAATGCTTTGCAAACTGAACACACAAGGTGTGTTCTTTCCCTTCACCCACTCAGTCACCTCTTAGTACTTCACTCCTTTATTTTTTCCTAAGTTCTTCCATCCCAGCCTACCAAATTGTAAAATCCATTCTTGGCATGTGCCACATTTCATTTTATAACCATGTGAAGTGAAGCAATTTCATAATATATTTCATGGTTTTCCATAACAGATTTATTTTCACCTGTTCAGATTTTTACTTTTTGACTTGTATAGTGAGTGAATAAATCAAAGATGATGAATCGATGATCAGTGTAGTGGTCCCTCTATTCTTTATCAAAAAAACTCGACCCTGCCAGGCTAATCCCTCTACCCTACCCCCTGCAGTAGAGTAAATCAAGTTTCCTTTCCTTGCTTACTGCTAAGGAAATTAATTTGTTGGAAATAATATGTGGTGGTGGGCGAGGCCACAGAGTAAAATGCGAGTAAGTACATGATTTGATGCCAAGTTTGGTGTATGGGATACACAGTGATGAATGTGCCAAATACAATCTATATAGCCCGTTCATTTCCCTATTGTGCAGTTCATCATTTCCCCCAACGTCTACTTAGTCCAGACAGGATAATATTAATATCTGCATTTCATACATGAGGTGTGTGACGTAGTATCTTATTTTTCATCTGCCTCTTTGTAGTCAGGATAGAAAGAGAAATGCATTTGGAAAAGAGCAGGGCCATTGGAATTAAAAATAGATCATTGTCAACTACAGCTGCCCCAGCTGCAGACAGTAGCAAACTACCCAACATGCTGGCCAGCAATGAGCACGGCGTCGTTATTTTACCACAACACACAACTTGTACTCCATAGTGCATAATGCTGTACTCATTAATGAGAGGTAATTTATTTTTCAACTCAGTGTCTGTTTATAGTTACTTGAAAAACCTTTAGAATAAAAAAATAATCAAATCGCTGTTTTTTGAATCCGGTGTTATTCTGCCTTTTAAATAATACTTTTCTGCCACACAGTCAGTGCTTTTTATACAAGGTATGTGTGGGTAAAATATCAAATTGGCCTTGTGATTCTCCTAATCATAATCATATCAAATTCCAATGGCCCTAGGGGACCAGCAATGTACTGCTACTGTGCCACCCAGTAGTTTAAAACAATTGTTTGCACAGAGCATTATTTACAATTTGTCTTTTTTGTTTTTCTTAATTTAGCTGCTCCTGCTGTTCCACCCGGACCAACCACCAGGCAGGAGATAGCGGCCTGTTTGCTGCGGCAGAGGCTGGAGCATATCCAACAAGAGTACCGGCAACTGGTGGTCCTGGAAGAGGAGGAGGAGGAAACAAACGCCTCTCAGTGCAACCGGTCCCCCTCAGCCTCCAGCCTCCCGGCCATGCTGTTGCTGGTGCCACTGCCAGCTTCCATCAATTGTTTTGGTGGGAGGAACTTATTGTTGTTGGGGCTGGTGGAGAGGGGGGGAGGGTGTTTTGAATGGGCTTGACGTTCTTTGGACATTTTGAATTTTGGGACATTGGGGCTTGGGTCAGTTTTGTTTGAGGAGGGATTGGGCATGGTATGGGAGTTGAGAGGGTGGGTTACTTTGTAAAGAAATAAAGGGAGAAACTATTTTATTTTGTCTAAATTCATGCCTGAAGTAGTTTGTTTAAATTTTACTTTGCACTGCTGCCTTCATATTTTACGCAGCCTGTTTAGGTGCTTGCAAGAGAGAGTGTAGCACTTAATTATAGAGTTATACTTCTCTAACTATCTTGACCATTAAGGGAAATGCTGCCATGACCTATATTGTCTACAACAACCTAGATAAACAATAGTAGCAGTTAGTTATTTACTTACTAAGTTAACTAGTTCACTTCACTCCATACTAGTTGTTTTGCTTGAATATCGATGAAGCAATAACAGGGAAGGCATCACAACTTCACAAGCAAGGTCCCACTTCCAGTTTCACCCAGGTGAGCTCCAACTGTATGATTAATTTGAATGATTGATTATCCATCGTAGGCAACTAAATGGAAATAAAAAGACTGAGTTAGTGGGTTATATTTTATCAAAGCTTTACAAAGAATTGACACCTGAGTACTACATGATGACATAACAAGAATTTCTGATAGTGCTAAAATACAAAAAATAGCGATACTGTAAGTTTTGGCTAATGGGGAGCTAGTAGTATTATTTACGAAATCCTCTAGTTATAAAAAATGGACTCAAAGTCTGGAGTGGACAAGCTTAGGTTAGGCGTTTACTGTTACGCAATACAAGGCCTTAATGATAATGCTGACGACTGATGTTCTTCATTCTATATCTAAAATATGGATACCTTTTCATGCGCAGGTGGGTAAATGGGGTCAGTGTGGGTTATTGCTTAGACAATCCTGCAGTAAGTTGGTGTTGCTTTCACCACATCCGCCCCACGAAGTGTGATCCATTGATGATGTAAATTAAGCCACACCTCAATAAATCACACAGCCCGGGGAAAGAGGGTTAGGGGTTTGATGAAAGGATGGGAAGGGGGATTTGGGGAAAGGTTTGACAAAGACAAACACTACACAAGGACAACATTCTTAGGGGCAATGATCGGCATATCATTCGTCATCAATCTGTTATGGACAAAAACAAAGGAATGAGTTTGACAGAGTACAGATAAATCCATTGCAACCAGTCCTTCTGCCCCCGAGACCCAAGTCATCAAAATGTTCTGTATCTAGGATGGGGAGTAAACCCACCCACCCAGTTATCCAAATATGATTGTTAAAAGAAAAATGATACTGTATTGCAAAATTAGGTGATGCTTTTGCATTCTCCTCGGGAATGTCCACTCTTGGGTGCCTGTCTGGATTGGTCCGGTAGGTAAGTAGGAGTGTTGTTAAGCGCAGCTTTCGCCTTTCGCTCATGCAGGAGATTAGAAAAAGGCCTGCGGATTGTAAAAGAGAAACTTTATTTTATAGTCAAGGAGAAGGACAGAAAGAAGGTATGCTTCATGATTAGTATATCAAGATGACTCAGAGCAAGAGCAAAAAAACAAGAGGGGGACTCAGAGTTTCACTTTTGCCACAAGTCCAATACACACACACACACACACACAGAGCAGCATTTCACAAACACACCTCTCTCCATTCCACATAGCTGAGTACTAGACCTCAGACTCTTGGCTTACCTTTGAAATGAGGTCGATAACATCTCGCTTATAGCTGTTGATGAGGTAGTCCCGCAGCTCCTGCTCTGAGTTCTTCCATCCTCCTCCTGAGTCCTGACTCCAAGTAACTCTGTCCCAGGCCAGTCATCATCGTGACCCAAGAAGATAGATTTGAAGTGCACTGCGGTTGAAGAACAAGTAGAGAAACAGAATTGCAGTATTTTGCATAGGTTTTTGTTTGTTAACTAAAGTGACTGTTCTGGTCTCCGAAGAATCAGAAAAAAGGATTGGAGGACCCTTCAATTAAATCTGTCTAAGTGTGAAAGTGCCTATCACCTCCAGGAAAAATAATTGTCGTCCAACACTCAGGCCCCAAACATTGCAAATCAATAATCATCGCAAGAAATTTCCCGTATTATAGCTCAACACATACCCTCCCTCACTGTCAGCCATCACATCAATCATCACTCACAATCACTTGATAATCTGATCACTTATTGGTGCAATGGTTACCTGTTCTAATCCATACACGGTGGTAGGTACACTATCTCCCCTTTGATGTATGCAACAGATTGGAATTTAACAGTTTGTAAATCAAACAATTGTCTGGGGCAGCCATCCTAGATGATAAAAAAAAACTGAAGGATTATAGGAGTGGACCATAGAGGTTAATTCATTTTTTCTAAGTAAGTTTGTGAAGGCAATCACTTTCAGGGAAAAAATGAGCGCCCATCACTCAGGCCCCAAACATTGCAAATCAATCATATCAGGTAAATTCCCACATTACAGATCAACCCCCTCTCTCACTGTCTGCAACCACATGAATCATCAATCATCATCATCACTCACACAATCACTCACTCAGAGTTGCAATATTTGTAGTTACCTCTTCCAATCCAAGCATGTGTAGTTTAGGTATTAGGTATTCATCTTTGATGTAGGCAACACATTGGAATTTGGTATTGGCAGGCAGTCTTGTAAATCAATCATCTTCTGGAGCAGACCTTCTAGTGCTAAGTGCAAAAAGGGATAGGCAATAGGCATGTGAGTGGGGCAGGCATTGTCTCCAATGTCATGAAGGAATTGTGGAGGCTTCTTCAATGCACAGTGGTAAAACTGCAATCCGGCAATATATGTGACTAAAAAAATGGTGGGGCAGCATAAATCTAACACAAAAATAATAATGTTCCACTAGCTATTTTTTTTTTTTTCTCCAAAGATAGAAGTTCAACAAGAAATAATTTAAAAGTTCTATAGGGGCACTGGCATACTTAGTCCAGGAAGTAGAGTTCATCCTGAAACTCAGGTGGTTCACCCAGAAGTTGATCAGCTAACACATTTGATTCAATTTTGGACCATTCACCTTCCTCCTCCTCCTGTGCTGTTTCTGGAATGGGGCTATTGTGTGGTATGAAATGTTGGTTCATTTTGATCATAGTCAATCTCTCCACATTTTGAGGCAAGAGACTGATCCTTCTCACTGTAACAACCTCACCAGCTGCACTGAACACATGCTCAGCAGACACACTGGTGACATAACAAGCCAGATACCTTATTGCCAGCCTGCAGAGCTCAGGCCATTGGCGCATCTTCCGATACCAATACATCAATGGATTTTGATCCACATACACCTCTTTTGGATCATCTAGATACTCCTGGAACATCCTGTGGATTGTCATTGATGATGCCTCTTGCTGAACCTGTTTTGCCATCACCTCTGCACTGGACTTGAGCCCTACCAATTGAACCCAATACAACGCAGAGGTTGGGCCCGAGCCTTCTGTTGCTGTTGTTGCCGGTGTTCTGGTTGATGGTGTTGTTGACTGCTGTGAGACAAGACTACCCTCTCTGGAAGTTGAAGGCAGCACCCCAGAACTGCAGGGTAGGACTCGAAGTTCCAGTCCAAGTCTCTGGCTTGCTCTACAATCAACCTCATGTATTTTAAAACATCCCCTTCAGAAAAAGGAATGAAAGTGGGAAGTACTTTTTTGTACTGTGGATCAAGTAGTGTGGCACAGATGTACTCTTTGGATGCGATGATGTCATGTTACAGCCTTGTATTACAAGCTGAGTGAAAGATTAAGGTCTCAACCAAGGCATGAGCTTCTGTGTTTTCATTCACACCTGGAGGGCGATCCTTTCAGACACCTTCTTTACCTGCTCCTGTAGGATATGCAACAAAGGGATAGCTTGGCCCTTCGTACTGCACTCCTTGCTAACTTCTCATGTGAAAACCTCAAAAGGGAGAAGCATCTGTGTCAGGCATTTAACTAGGCCCCATTTGTCCGCATCCATGGTATTAGCTTTCCCAACTGCATCCCCTCCTCTTTGAATGACATAGTCATTGAGCTGTTTGTACTGCTCAGTCCTATGTTGCAACATGTAAAAGGTCGAGTTCCAATGTGTTGGCACCTCCTGTATCAGGGCTATAACTGGTGCTCTATTATTATGCTGAATAATCCGCAACTTCTTACGGGCTTTAAAAGAATGGCTGAATTGAGTGCAGATTCTTCTGCAGGTGGCCAGTAAGTTGCTGACTATGGGCCAGATGTATGACCATTCCATTTTGCGAGTCGCAAGTTGCGACGTTTTGCGACTCGCAATTTGCGACTCGCAATATGGAATATACAACAGTGTCTCAAATGCTGTTTGCGATTACTAATGGGGTCGATAAAGACCTACGGCTTTAATATTAATGAGGTAGGTATCAAATTTGCGACCACTTAGGAATCTCACATAACACAGGGATGGTGTCCTGCTGGGGACAGCAGACCACCATGTTTGCTTTTTAAATAAAGCAACTTTTTTTTTCAAATGCAGCCCATTTTCCGTAAGGGGAAATGAGATGCACTTAAAAGAAAAAAATGAAAAGTTTTCTTTTCATTTTTTGGCTACTCTTAAAAAATATTTTCACATACATTCACAAAGGGGAAGAGGTCCCCAGGTGAATTTTTACCGTTTACGACTGGCTTACTACCTACTTGAAGTAGGTGGTAACTGCAATTGTTTTGCTACCGCATTTGCAGTCGCAAAACAATCATACATACCAGTGCGACTCACTATTATGAAGGGACGCCCTTGGCACACCTCTTCCTAATAGCAACTCGCAAACCCTATTTTGCGAGTCGGTAATAGGTTATCAACATGCAAAATAGAGTTTGTACATACCAAAACCCTTTTCAGCGGTTTCCCTTTTGCAACTGCTAAAAAGGGTCGTGCATCTGGCCCTAGGTCTTCTTTTTTGAGGAAGTCTTCCACCACCAGGTTGATATAATGGGCCAAACACAGGTCTCTGAAATAGCCTCTGTCTGACATGGCCTTGACTATGTTACTGCCATTGCCCATGGCAAAAAATTCAAAGCGGAGACCTCTGGGTTGCAGCCATTCATACACCATGCTGTTAAATTCCTCCAAGATGTTTACAGCTGTATGCGATTTCTCCATGGTGAACAGGGCCACTGTTGCATTCTGCCGAACGCTCTTAAAACATTCTTCAGGGCCAAGAATTTGCAGACATCTTTTACTTTACCCCTGCAAAAGAGATCCAGTGTGCAGTGATGCACATGTAATCAGTCGCTTGACAACTGTTCCACATGTCTGTCGACAGGTGGATGGTGTGAACAACACTTTGCTGCAAAGTTTGTCCAACCAACTGCAGCACATCGTGATGCAGCACTGGAACAACAACTATGGTAAAATAGGTCCAACTTGGTACCTTCCATTTCGGGAAGAAGGCTGCCACAAATTCTAAAAATCCCTCTCCTTCCACAAAAGAAAAAGGGAGGAAGTCCAGCACTATCATTTTTGCAAGCTTCCCATTGTACAAACATGCGGTTGGGTTGTTCCGCTCGTAGGTCCTCTCCCAGAGGCTGATCCTCCGCAATGGTGGAGGATTGTTGCCCCCCTGCCTGGCTCAGAGCCAGCAAATTTAAAATTAAACGAAGTTCTTGCATTGTTTTATTTTGCATTTGCCGGCTCTTAGCCAGCGCTGTAGGGAGGGGTTGGGCCTAGGCATGGGAGGGGGAAGGAAGAGTGCTATGTGCACTCCACTCCCTAAGTGCTCATGTGTGGTTTGGCCGGCTGTCTCAGGCTGACCAAAACACACATGCACACTTAGGTTTCCCCCAACCCAGCTGCATTGAGCAGCCGGGCTGGAGAGACCCCCACAGATTCCCTGGTCTGAGCAGGGCGTATTTTGAGCCTGCCCAGGACAATCCCCATGCTGCTCTGCAGCATAGGGATTGGATCGGAGTCTGTCCCAGGGGCTTCTGGGACCCAGGAAGAGGAGAGGCGGGGAACGCGACACAACGCTGGAGGCGGCTGGTGGCTAGAGGTATATTTTTTAAAAATATAAAAACTATTATTTCTAACCCCCTCCCGTGTGACCCCCCCACGCTCCCCCTCCCACCCACCACCCTTTATTTGTGGTGGCCACCACTGGCCCCACATGCCTAAACATGCCTGTAATAGTAGCCTGGATTTTCTTCTTTTCTGGGGCCGTTGACACAGGCGTCTTTCGAGAAGTAGATGGTGGTGGTAGACTCAATGTGTATCATGGTGGGGCAGTCACTGTATGCTGTGGTGCCTCTATCTCACTCTGAATCTTGTGCCATTGTGAAGTCACTGAGGTGGGTGAATCTGCTGGTGCACTGCTGGGGACAGGACTGCTTGAAGATGTCACGCTCTTCTTCCTCATCATCACCTTCTACCATGATTGGACTTGTAGTTGATGTTCCCTGGCTCCTCTCACCACCACAACCACTTTCAGCAATTTCTTTGCTCCTCCCACTTGATTGTGTTGTGTTTTTTCATATGGGTCGTTTAGCCTCCAGAACCAAAATGTGTACCAGGCTTAACTCGATGAACATTCATGTTGCAAATGGTGCATACTGCAATGTGCTCTCCCTCTTTGTTAACCATAAAAAAGTCCCAAACTTGAGAGGAGTACTTTTTTACTGTGCCACTGCCAATGCCTGAAGAGGAACTGGAGGTAGGTGGGCGTGTCATCAATTGCCTCTCTGCTTCTCCTGAGGTAAGGGTTGGTGCAGGTCTCAGATGGGAGTTTGCAAATATGGGAGCTGGTGGCAGTGCTACCTGTGCCACATCCCTCGGATCAGGTTGAATAGCAATGTCAGACTCCTCTGTGTCACCTTCCACCATGACTGCCTCGTTGTCGCCATCTTCCTCATCATCCCCTTGAATAAGTCTAAGACTTTCAGGAAATTTTCTTTTCCCTTGCCTCTCCTTTTGTCTCCTGGACTCTGCCGGGGTCCAGTCCATGTCCCTACCATCATCATCAGAAGTGGTGCTTGGAGAAAGTGGTGGAGTAGTACCCTTCCTTTTCCTTTCTGGAGATTTGGGGGCCAATGATTCTACAAAAGGAGGTTCTTGCTCGGAAGGAAGCTCAATCTCCTGTTCTGCTCCAACATCAGACAAATGTACTATTGCTGACTGTGGCTGCTGTCCACTTTCCTCTGTTTCCTGAAACGATTGTGTACTACTTTGCGAAAGGGATAAATCCAATTCAACGTCACTACTCGTCGGCGTCGACATGATTGCAGTGGCTGCCTCACTGACCGACATGGTCCTGGGCTTAAGTTGGGGGGTGGTCCTGTTGATACAGGAGTGCTGCTCTCAGCTTGCTCACCAGAGGCCGGTGCAGCAGGCACAAGTTTGCCAAAAATGGTTCTTGCCGGCTCGCCAGTGGTGGAAATCTGCTTCTTCTCCTCCCCAATGGCCACTTTCTTGGCAGCACCTTTCTTTGGGGCCATCATGAAGCCGTCAGTTGGCAGTGGCACTTAGCTCCACAAGCTGAAGAGATGGCCGTGTCACGTAGTCAGTCACATGTCACGTCGTGCACAAGCCTTCTGTCTGGCAGTACTGTGGGGGATGTCTCTTCTCTTGTGCACTTAAAAGCAAACAAGCAAGAAGAACATAGGTGAAATGTGGCAGTGTTGCAGTTCAATTAGTAGTACAAAAAAACAATATAATTTTGTATGGTTACTTAAGTTATTATAAATAATTAGCAATACAATGTAACTATCCATTTGTAAAACCACACCAACATAAACTTTCATGGTGTATACTCAGGAAGGATAAGAAAGAGCAACAACAACAACGTACAGATGTAACTGTTTGCTTTATGTGCATGGAGTTGGGATGTGGCACTCAGGGAAGTGCAGGTGACAATGGAATAATCCTTAGACAATGAATGCTGTTGTGCACCTATAGCAGGAATGGGGTTGATGTCGCATGTTAGGAAAATGGGAAAAGCAACAAAACAAAACAAAAATTAACATTTAAAAAATTAAAATAAAACAAAAATTAAATAAAAAAATAAAATGAGAAATAATTAAACAAATTAAAATAAAAAAATACAACTAAAAAATTAAAATTTAATAAACTTAAAATTTTAAAAAATCTAATTGTTTTCAAAATAAATAAGTGAAATTATGCTCAAGCATATAATTTATTAAACTGCTGTCTCAACCATCCATTCAAGCCTATGGCAAAGGGCCACACTGACTGGATGCACAAAATGGCTGATAGCCAGTGCCTCATGGTCAACAACAAGAACAATGAACAAGAAGGCATGGGGAACAAAGAGAAGACATGCAGGCCTATGGCAAAGTACACTGGCTACGTATACAAAATGGCTGACAGCCAAATGGTCACAACAACAAGCAAGAAGGCATGGGGAACAAAGAAGACATGCAGGCCTGGGCAAAATCACATGGGCTGCCTACACAAAAGGGCCACCGACCACATGGTGAAACAGCAAGCAAGGAGGCATGGTCACAATAAAGAAGACATGCAGGCCCATGGCAAATGCACACTGGCTGCCTACACAAAATGGCCACTGACCACATGGTGAAACAGCAAGCAAGGAGGCATAGCCACAAGAAAGACGACATGCAGGCCCATGGCAAATGCACACTGGCTGCCTACACAAAATGGCAACCGACCACATGGTCAAACAGCAAGCAAGGAGGTATGGCCACAAACAAAGAGCACATGCAGGCCTATGGGCACTGACTATACAAAATGGCCTCTGGCCACATGGCATGGGAAACAAAGACAAATGGTGGCCTACGGCAAACACACTCTTACACTGCCCAGCCAAAGGAGACATGCATTGCTAACACAGAAAAAAGAGCATTAATTCAGCAATGGCAAAAACAAAAATTAACTGGGATAAGAAATTTTACAGCAACACACATCCTCCAAAGGCATCAAATTGCCCCACCTATACACTGTTTGTAGAAATAAACGTGAAATACCCTAAAAAAACACATATTGCAATTTAATCCATTGCCATCCATGGCCTAAATGATGTTTCAATTCAGCAGATACCACAGAAAACAGTTGTTTCATGCACCCATGACTAGTACTGGGCCTACTGTCTGGAAGGCCCATTGGCAGACTAGGCCGCATAGTGAATTAAATCAATATTGCAAACTTATTAAAAAACATGGAGAAGAAAATGTACTAAACTGTGCAACATTTTTTGTTTACAAAAGAAGATAAATTGTATGCAAAATAATACCTAGGCCCCTACTAAAACTGCAGGTCACCCACCACAATACATTTTTTAAATCGAATAAAAGTACAAAGAAATCCAGGTGAATGCCCTCAATAAAAAAACAACACCCGTATACACCAGTTTTTCAACTTACTTGTGAAATCTCAAATAGAAAGTCCTTAAATCCAATGGTATATATGCAACAGCCAAGGAGAGTGACTCTTCCATCTCCAAATCCCAATGAAAAGTGACCAGGAAAGGGGCAAAGCACTGGGAGGACCCTGCTGGACAGGAACAGGAAGTTGGAGTCTCTGGGGCACTTCCTTCCTGTGTGAAAAAGAAAGTTAAAAAGAAAGGCTTCTCGCACAAAAAACCAACTCCAACGACAAGTTGAAGAAGAAAATCCACCACAAAAGCCTCTCAGCTGCATCTCAAGCACAAATGCTGCTCGAGCGGGGGGCGCTAGGTGGCGCACGAGCAAGATGGCCGCACTGCTGTGAGGCTCCTGCAGCTCGGGCCACATATCCAACTATTTATCCTGCCCAGGAGTTTATATAGAGACTTTCCACGATAGCAACGGAGAAGATATGAGCCCGCCCTCCCCACGGAACTAATTATTACAATGGAGGGCGCCGGATGCCGCCGGGGACTTGATCGGAAATGAGGACCCCAGCTTGTGCACTACGCTGCGGGAACTGGCTGCGGCTGTGAGTGCTACGTGACCCCCGTGGCGCCCACGTGGTATTGAGGCCGCACTATCTTTTCCAGCAAGCCTGCGGCGCATATTGTGGCGCACCGGCGGGTGCTGGCTGGGCGCACCTCTGCGGATTTGGCTGCCCTTTACGGCATCTGAAGGTAGGCTGCAGCTGGATGCGGCCTCGACCCCTTGCTGTTTTCTTTCCTCGCCGCTGCGAACAACCACGTTGCGGCGGGGGTGGAGAGTGCGTTGGGGCGATTCCTGCATAGGGCCTACCGCTGACGTCAAAATCATCTCAAGAGCATCTGGGGAGGTGGGGATGGTGAAAGCGCCCCTTGGTGAACAGCTGTGCGCAATGTTAGGGGGACCGGAGCAACACTTCCCGCACCGAGGCGGCACCTAAAGATTGTTCCGGTCCTAGAAAGGAGCGGCTGTGGCAGATAAGAGAGGTGAGGGGAGCCCCGGGCTACATGGCGGCGCACACGCAAATGCAGGGACAGTAGTTTTTAATGCACCAAGAATTGGGACGCATATTCCTCTGGACCTGAGTGGCACTCATTTAATAAGCAAGCCCCGCCATTAAAGACACTTCGGATGATGGGCAAATAACTGTGCGCTATTGGAAGAGGCCATTTCTCCAACAAAGAGCGACAGGATGGAGGTACATTGACGACCGGAGATACACAAGAGATACTAGCGCTAAGCACTGTGGGCCAGGTGTGTCCCCTTCGTGGCCATATAGAGCGCTCGTGGTGAAGCGTCCTGTGTCTACCACGGAATGTGGGGAGCTCTTAATCCGCAAATAATTGTGTACTGAAGAAGACGTAGGT
Source organism: Calotriton arnoldi (assembly GCA_963921515.1). Taxonomy (NCBI): domain Eukaryota; kingdom Metazoa; phylum Chordata; class Amphibia; order Caudata; family Salamandridae; genus Calotriton; species Calotriton arnoldi. The sequence goes on from CAWUFW010026644.1 coordinate 14,498, forward strand.
AGCCACTGTCTCCAACATGGGGAAGACTGATGTGAAGCAAACAAGACTGCCATTTGAGGCTAAGAAAGTAACTCGCTCACAACAAGATGAGCCTGAACATGCAGGCGGAGAGCAAGGGCAAGAACCAATACAAGTACAAGGTGATGACATAAAAGGACTTCTAATGGCTAGGCAACAAAGCCTCACCTCTATTGAGAATAAAATGGACTCTATGAATACCTGAATGGATGCCATAGTACATAAACTGGATAAACATGACGAGCGAATAAAAGAGGCCGAGCACCGAATCTTTGCCACTGAAGATAATACGTCAAAAATGCAGAAACAAATAGCGCAGATGGACAAATTGCTTAAGGTCATCGCCGCAAAGAATGAGGACCTGGAGGCGCGCAGTAGGCGCAACAATATAGGCGTCATTGGTATACCAGAGAGCACCAATACAGGCCGGATGGAGGAGTTTGTTGAACGCCTGCTGCGTGGAGCGATCAGAGCTGACTCCTTCTCCTCCCAACTGATAGTGGAGAGGGCGCATCGATCCCTGGGTCCCAGACCACCTCCGGGGAGCCCACCCCGCCCGATTATCACGAGGCTGCTCAATTATCATGATCAAGATGTGGCCCTGAGAATGGCTTGGGAGAAGAGACACCTCATGTTCGAAGGAAACGAATTCACAATCTACCCCGACTTCACGGCCGCCGTCCAGGAAGTGAGACGAAAGTTTATTCCAGCTAAGCAAAAACTTCAACTGGCGCAAATAGACTATGCATTAATGTATCCAGCACATCTACGAGTCACGCATCAAGGTAACCAGCATTTCTTCATCAATACACAGCAAGTGGATGACTTCTTGAAGTGCGTCAAACGTCCAAGCGCATCTCGCGCCGCACAGGAACACTCGCCGAGACCGTCGTCCCCTGCATTGGAGTAGAAATGAGCACTGGCTGGACAGACATGGGCCCCTGGCGAATAGCGCCTCCCCCCCTTCTACGTGCCGGAGGTCTCTCCTCCTGGAATCGAACTACGGCAACATGGGGTTGAAGAGAGAGCGCTATGAGGAGACTTCGCTGAGGCGCTACACAGAGATAAGTGTATAACTGGGACTGTTTAACAAATTGTACCGAGCAACCCTTCCCCCCTCGATTCTCTTTACATACTCCATAACTTGGAGGGGAAGGGAGGAATCGTGTGAGGCCCTAGTGCACCCCCAAGGGCGATCCCCCTTATTGTGGTTAAACATGAAGTGTAAGTCTGTTGTTTGGGGCATTTTGGGTGGCGGGCGGGAATGACTATTCCGGCATGTTTGGGATGCTGCAGTGGGAGGGGGTGGGTTGGGAACTGGTATTTAGGAATGAGACAGAATGTGCTACGGCATTTATGGACTCTTTACTGTATGCACTGTACACGATCAGCAGATGTAGATCTTGGAAACTCTTTGACAATTGATTACAACTGCTTTCATGGCTCACATTAATGGCGAACAGAAATTGCAAATATTAACGTGGCATGTCAGAGGGTTAGAAGACCCACGCAAATGTAGACAGGTTTTGGCATACCTAGATCGGCATCAGGTCCAAATTGCGATGCTTCAGGAAACCCATCCAGACCCCCGGCGTGCTCCCTAATTTGCTCGTAAATGGGCAGAGCATAGAGTATTCTCCTCTTACTCCTCGTTTTCTAGAGGGACAGCGATACTGATAAAGAAACATACTCCATACACCCCATGTGGCATGACACAAGATCAATTAGGGCGATATTGCATCATGTGGGGTAGATTGGGCTCTGCCTCTACCACGTTGGTGTGCTGTTATGAACCCAATGTAGATGACCCCGAATTTTTTGCCACACTCTGGGGCAAAATCTTGGAGATAGGGTCTACTCATATAATATGGGGAGGAGACTTTAACACCACCTTGAACCCAGTAAATGACAGGTCTAATCCTCTCCTGCACCACTATACCAGATCACATAAACTACTGCAGGGTATAGTATCAGACAATGGACTATTAGACGCATGGAGGGACGTATACCCAGGGAAGAAGGAAGGCACACACTACACGGCAATGCATGCGGCATGGGCTAGGCTGGATTATTGCTTGGTATCTAGGGGTATAGGGCCATGGATAGACACAGTGGAACACCTAGCGAGAACATACTCAGACCACTCACCGGTCTGATTGACACTAGCCTCTCCAGTGCTCGGCGTGTCCCAAAGAAGCTGGAGACTTATGCCTCTTACATTGCTGGATACAGTTTTCCGTGGTGAGCTGCCTGGGGCAAGAAATCACAGATTTCTTCCAACAAAATTTGGGATCAGTTGCGTGTATTGCAACAGTTTGGGAGGCCTCCAAGGTCACCATTCGTGGTTTCTGCATTGCCAAGAGCTCAGGGGTCCTTCGCGACATTCGCCGTACCCTGCAGAAACTGGAAGGGGAATTAAAGCGATTAGAAGGAGAGATGGGTGGTGGCACGAATGGGACACTTCAAAAGGACTTTAGGGAGAAACTCTCGGAATATAAGGAGACAGCAGAAAGGTTCGATTCAGGGGTAAATATTATGTGGCACGCAGATATGGAGAAGGGGAACAACCTGGTAGAGTTCTTGTGGAGGAAATTCGCAAACCTCGCTTCTCCAGTTATGTGCTAGAAATTTCAGATAGAGAAAGCAACAGGCACAAGGATAACACAGATATACTTAAAGCGTTTACTACTCACTGTGCCGCACTATACACTACTAGCCGGCAGCGTCCACTTGATCTGGCTGGCTATCTGGATGATGTGGCCCTTGGCTGGTTGGGAAACTCACAGAGAGAGTTTTTGGCAGCTCCCATTGAGGAGGACGAAATTCGTGCCGCAATAATGCAAATTAAATCCGGTAAGGCACCAGGCCTAGAAGGGCTCCCAATAGACTTCTACAAGGCATATATTGATCAACTTATTCCCATACTGAAAACCGTTTATGAGGAAGCCCATGAAACTGGCGTTCTTCCTCCTACGATGAGGGAGGCTCTTATTACTTCCCTCCTAAAACCAGGGAAACCTGTGAGTCAATGCGACTCGTACAGGCCGCTGTCCCTCATTAACAATGATGCAAAAATCCTTGCTAAGATACTGTCCAACAGGCTAAACTTGCTGATGGAAAAATTTGTACTGCCTGACCAGGCAGGATCCATCCCGGGAAGGGCAACATCCCATAATCTTTGAACCTTCTTTTCCATACTGCAAAATGTAGACCCCGAGTTGGCGCTCGTGGCGGTCTTTTTAGACGCCACGAAAGCCTTTGATTCAGTAGAGTGGGACTATTTGCTGGGGATACTGCAACGTTTGGGAATGCCAATGGGATTTTTATCATGGATAAGCCTTCTGTATAGTTCCCCGATAGCTAAAGTCTTGGTTAATGGGCAGATATTGTCAGCTTTCCCAATTACAAGAGGCACAAGACAAGGCTGTCCGCTTTCCCCTTTACTTTTTGCGCTAGCTATCGAACCCCTTGCGGCCTAATTGCGGTAACATCACCAGGAAAAAGCATTGAGATGTCACATGCGTCAGATACTCATCTCTCTATATGCGGATGATGTTACCCTGTACGTTAGAGACCCACAGTAGAATTTGAATCCCATTCTACGTGAATTTATTATCTTTGGACGACTCTCAGGGATACACATTAACTGGGGGAAATTGCGAATTTTTCCGCTCACATCCGCTGCAACGCAGTTTTCACTTGATTTCCCGATAGCATGGTGTAGAAGTAAAATACTTAGGGATACGTATTACGGGGGACCGCGCAGAACTAATGCGCCTTAACTATGGTAGAACTTTGGACAATATCACGAGTTGTGTCACACTATGGATTTCACTGCCCTTATCTCTGGTGGGGAGAACTTCTCTTATCAAAATGGTGATTCTCCCCCAGTTGTTATATTTATTCATAAATATACCATATTACCCCAGCAGGCACTTCTTCACAGCCTTACGCTCTGAACTGATCAGGTTGACCTGGGAAGGTAAACAACCGAGGCTGCAGTGGGACATCATTACCAGACCCTACTCTCAAGGGGGATTCGATGTCCCAATTTTGAACTATATTATTTCTGCGCCCAGGCTCATTCCGTGCAACATTGGTTCCACCCACCCAGGTACATGCCACAAATAGCAGTGGAGCAATGGCTCGCAGACCCAATTCCTCTGACAGGCATCATATGTAGCACTCCCAAAGCCCCGCGAGAAAGACACCACGACGGTCACCTGTACTGTGATCGCTTGGCGACGTATAGCTGAACTGCTACACGCTCTAATGGCATACTCCCCATGACTCCCGCTGGTGTATCACCCTCGCATACAAGTGATCCAAGAAGCTGCTTTTAGGAAAGTCATGGCGAGGGCAAATATAAAGTGCTGGGATGACCTATATCAAGATGGGAAGTTCCGTACATTAGAACAGATATTCAGCAATACCACGCCCACACCCCTTGAGATCTTTTTGTATGTGAGATTGAGACAAGGCATCAAAGATAACACCCCATCCTATCAATCAGAACCCCCGACTCTGGCTCCACTTCATATGGTATTACAATCCAAGACACCTTACCACGTTGTCTCTGCCTTATACCACGTGGTGCACACTAAGCAGGTTACAGACCAATGCCCTGCTAGAACCCACTGGGACAGGGAACTGGGGTGCGCAATAACGGACAGCCAATGGGCATATTGCTGCACACAAACGGAACAAGTGTCGGCTAGCAGTCGATTACGTATTATCCATTTCAAATTTTTGCACCGTATTTATTAAACACCTGTCAAGTTGTATAAATATAAGCTGAGAGATAACGATTGGTGTGACAGGTGTGGGGTAGACAGCACAGATTTCTTCCATTTAGCTTGGATCTGCATTAGAATTAATGAATACTGGCGACAAGTCATTAACGCACTGGAGCAGATGACATCCCTGACATTGGAGACATCTCCGTTGCTGGCTTTGTTGGGGTACACTGAGCAAATTGATAAAAGCTATTGCAGATATGTCTCAATTGAGCTTCTGATGGCCAAGCGCAGAATTGCGTGTAGATGGGGATGGGGTAGAGCCCCTAAGTTTAAGGAATAGATCAGAGACTTAATATTTTGCCAAGAGCAAATGCTCGCTTATGCGGAACTGCTCCCGCTAACATCGCGTCCTAAAGACATATGGGAGTCTCTTAAAACATATCTAATATCCCATCCCGTGGAAATAGTTGCTGATAACACGATGTGCTAATTAGCAATATGTTGGACAGAGCCCTATGCCTTGATGGGAGAATATATACGTTATGTAATAATATGGGACCCCATGCAGTGGATGGGTGTGACGGCTGGGGGTGGGATTGATCCTGTGACATAAGAGGATCTTGATTGTTTGATGTATATGAGAGCTAACAATGATTGAATCTTGTCCACAGTACCGTTAAAGAGTAAATTGAAAACTATGTAGAACCTACAGTACAACGCTATTATATGTGTATCTGTAATGGAAAGATATACAAAATGTCGACGCTGTCCATATGAGATGCATACATGTGATTGTTGTTTCTATGTATATGCCTCTGTGTCAACTGTCTCTAGTATGATTATTGTTCATTAAAAATCAATAAAAAAAAAAAATGCTGCTCAAGCGCTCCGTTTGCAATAAGCACTAGATTGGCGCCATTGTGGCCGGAAGCCGTGCAAGTGAGCGCAAAGTCTTGCGAGAGCTCGTTAGCAGTGCGAGAAGTTTTGCACGCACTCGCAAGTGACCCAAGAGTATCTTGGTGATCGCAAATGAGTGCTAAAACAAAACTTGAGGGTGCGAACGGAAAAAAAACTCAGTTCCTGCCCGAAAGGCGGAATTCTGCAAACTCCGCGAGCGGACCAGAGTTTTACGCCTGGGCCTAATAGAGATGAGAAAAAGAACATTGAGTAAATGTAGGGTACCTAGAATACAGAGCAATGCAGCAAAACAAACAAAGTTGCTATGTTGTGTTGAGCTAAGGGGAGAGACCATTGTTAAGACATATCTACAAAGAAGCTGCTCCCTTCCCCTCTGCTGGCACATAATCAGGCTGAATAGCGCAACGCACACATCTTTGCACCATTGTGCAAAGGTTTTTGTTTGTGTGATGTCTAGCATAGGTTTTATACTTAAACAGTACTCTTTCAGTTCAAAACACTAAGCCTAGACAAAGTTTAAACTGTTCACAAATTGGATGTGTGCTGTACAGTGCAGCACACATGCATGCTCTAAAACAAGAAATTAAAAGATTTCTTCTACTTAGTGTCTCATTCCAGGAGGCTGTCAGAACCCCGTTTGCAGGGCAAGCAGGGGTTACTGGGTTCCACCGTGAGCTTTGAGGCTTTTTACTCCTGATAACCCAGGGCCTGACCTACTGATCATGAGCAACTGGGCCAAGTATTTCGTCAACATTTGACTCTCAGGAACAGTGTAGTCCGAGCAGTCCAAGGCTCCATTGGGGGGAGGTGGATACAGGAGGTGAACACAGCTGCACAACTCAAAATATGTGCAGCAGCAATAAAATTTTGTCCAGACTAAAATACTCCCTCTTTTATGAGAAAATAAATATTTTACTTTTCTGCTATCAACACAAAGGAAAATACGACATTTACAAAGAACTACACAGTCCCCCTGAGGTCAGGGCTCTGGTGTTTCCTAGGTGGTTTCCTGAGTCCCACTCTCTTCTAACTCTAGTGATAATGGTTATTCCCCATTTATTATAGGCAACATCCAGTGTAAGCTCCACTAGCAGTCCAAGTCGCAAGAGTCTACTCCTGCTCTGAATTAAAGTCAAAAGTGTTCCAGCGCCGAAGTGGTATCTGACAAGTAAGTTCTCCCAGGTTGACTGACGCGAAATCAGTATTGCCCACACCTGCAGGACTGGAGTGACCGGAGTTCCTGAGCACTCCCCCTCCATGGGTGTTGGAGCAGGAGTGGCTGGTTCAGGTGAATTCACTGCATATGGCCTAGGTGGGCTGGGTGGGCTCAGCAGTCCTCAAGTTCCTCACACGAAGTTGTGCACTCGCAGTGACCAGAGGTTGTTGTCAGTTCCTCCTGGGAAGGTAGTTCTTTGGTTTGTCCCAGGATATGTGGGGCAAAATTAGTGCAAAGGTCCTGGTGCTGATCCCCTGCTCTGGTGTAGGCGCGCTGGGGTCCCCACTGTGGCCTAACTCCTCTGGTGATGATTCTGACCAGGTCACACTTCTTGCTGGTCCCAGCAACCTCTTCTGGCATAAGGGCTCACCGTCTCCCTACAGCACGTGGGCTCCCTCCCAATCAGCACTTCAGATTCCTTCATGGTATACGGGGTTGCTGGCTCTCCACCGTACATGGGTACAGTCCACTCCAGCACGGCAATCTGTTTACAATGGCCCCACCTGGCATATAGGGCCACCGGTCACTCACTGCATAGGGCTCCACTCGATCGGCACAGCCATTATCACAGTCCATTTTGCGGCAGCCCCTCTTGGCATTCGGGGTTGCAGTTCCTCACTGCACACTGGCGATGACCCTGTTCACACAGCTGTCCCCTGGCTCTCTTCACAGTGGCTCTCCTCTGGCATACGAGAGTTGACGAAATTTCCTGCTCATGGGAAATGACCTGATCAGTGCAGCAGCTGTCTGTTTACTCCTTGCAAAGGGAGTTTAATCAACTGAATTCCCCGCAGGACTTCACTCCATCCAATGCGCTCCTCTTCCTCATAGGGCACATTAATCTTGGCAAACAGGCAAGAGCTGGTGCTCCAGGGCAGGTGGTTTTGGATTCCCAGGGTGATGTCCCATCTTTCAGCTGGGAGACTAGCAGGCCTTGATGCCCACTCCTGATTACAGGCAAAAGTCTTGAAGAGCTTCTCCTCCTTTCAAAGCCCGACTGACTGCTTGACAGTTGACAGTTTTTGGAGTCACAATCTCCCCTTTGTAAGATATTGGGTTAGTGGTTGAGGGGTGTGAAACCTTACTCAAGCAGGAATCACAATCCGTGCCTGGGTGAAGTCACAAGCAAACCCTAAATTAGCCTGTGCTCAACCCAAGGGTAGCTTGACACAGAGCAGTCAAGCTTAACTCAGACAATATGTGTAAAGTATTTGTGCAACACATCAAAGAGTAACACTGTGAAAACACACAACAAAAGGATCCCACACCAATTTAGAGAAATAGGGCAATAATTTCTAATAATTAAAAGAAGAACAAAATGACAAACATCCAATCAGTAGGACCTGATATATGCAGGTTTTAAGAGCTGAGTAAAAATAGCACCATAAAGCACAAAATGGCATCTCTGGATATCTGATCGTGTCAGACTGAGATAAATCACAGGTTCAGGCCGACCATGATTGAGTGCGGGCTGGCTACAGGTGTTAGAATTGAATGTGTCATTGCCCCATCCCCTATATTGTATACCGTGTTATGTTAGCATTCATGTAGCTATTTTATATTGATCGCTATTGCAAATGTGTGCAACCAGTTCCTTCTAACATTGTGCAGACTAAAGTTAGCATCTGAGACTCCATTTTCTGCCATGTAGCCGCCATGATCCGTTGTGATCGAAACCCGGCCTCTGGGCCCCTCTCTGCTTGCCTCAGCAGAAAGCTACTTTTCAGTTGTTCCCTCTTATCGTATTCAAGGTTGAAACCCAGATGTACTAAATGAATAGTTTATTCTGCTTTCGCATGCCTATCCCTGGTCGTAGTTATGCTCCCACACTGGAGAGAGCTGAGACCGAGCAAGATGACCTTGGAAGCCTGATAACGTGTACCCATTCTGCAGGTGGTAGCTCATCCTTCTGTGCCTTCTTTCTTCAGCCTTTGCCCAAGCTGTATTTTTCCACCAGGGGCGGGACTTGGGAGGTGTTGGAAAGCTTATTTTGTGTTACCAAGGGTCCTGAAGCCAGTCTCTCGACAGCTATCCCGTGAGGCTGGTCAGACCGGACTCCACTGCAGTGTATTTACTAATAAAAGTATTAGATTGTATTCTCCACTGTCATCCCGACTCTTCATTTCTGGGAAGGCCAAGAGGTGGTCGCGAGTGACCAGGGTGGCCCGTTTCGGGTCACTTCCTTCACAGGGACCCAGTTAGGCCTGGTGAACAAAGTACCATACATCCTGATTTGCTGGGCATTGCAAGGTTCCACATTGAGGATGCGTGTCTCAGCCTAGGTGATGCCCCAGTTCCGAGGTGATGCAGAGGTGCAATGAGAGGCCCTGCATGGTCATCGAAGATCCCGTCGACAGGGGCTTGCAATGCGAAGTCCAGCGTTGAAGATGCGGCGCACAGTAGAGGTGGAGCATCAGTTCCAAGGAGCTGTGAGGGTGCGGTGGGAGAACTTGCATCGTCATTGAGGCTGCCGTCAACGAGAGATGCAGGGGCCTACATCGGGAAAGCTTCGCACAGGCGATGGTTCTGATGCAGCTGTGGGTCTATGGGAAGCCACTTGCTTTGGAAGAACCTTTGCAGCAGAGGAAATGCTTCAGCTACGAAGGTGATGCACCGAACAGCAAAAGCGATGTGCCGGTTCTGCTGGAGATGTGCCACACGGAGTTATATTGGTTCTGCCGGATCCACAGTGGCTGGCAGAGCACCTTAGGCCCAAAGGGTCCAGGTCTGGGGTAGCACAACTTGGTGGGGTAGACTCACGGATGACAGAGTCCAGGTAATAGGTTCACAGTTGTTGAATTCTTCTGTCCCTGAGGCTCTAGTCAGGAGGCCAGCTAACAAGTCCTTGGAGTCACATTGGAGACCTGGATTCCACAGATGCAGGTCCAGCCCCTCTTACCCAGGCAAGAGGGCAGCAGGTGAACACAGCAGGGCAGCAGTCATTAAGAGCAGCAGTCCAGCAGACTGGCAGTCTTTTCAGCAGCACAACAGTCCTTCTTCCTGGCAGAATGCCACAGGTCCAGAGGAGGTGGTGTCTCAGGTCCAATATGTATACCTGTTGCCCTTTCTCTGGAAGGTGGGAGAAGATTCGAGAGCTTTCCCTTTGAAGTCCCCAGGCATCCTGCCTTCCCTGTTCCAGATTAACTACAGGGGGTATGCAGCCCTTTGTGTGGAGGTAGGACACAGCCTATTCAAGTGTAGGTAGGGCTGGGTCCAGCTCTGTCCTCCCATCCTGCCAGTAATTGATAATCCAGGCACACCTAAGCCCTCCATTGTGTGTGGCTGTCTAGGAGGCATACACAAAGTCCAACTGTCAGCTACACCCAGTAATGGGAGCCAGGACAGGCTAAAGGCACTAAATGGCTAAGACAGAAAAATGCCAACTTTCTAAAAGTGGCATTTTCAGAATTGTAATTTAAAATATGACTTTGCCTTGAGAGAGATTTTTTTCATTACAGTTCGAAAGACACCAAACATGAACTGGTTACCTGATCCCATTTGGAAAATACAGCGTATTAAACTCGAATTTTATCCTATAAGAGAGGTAGGCCTTGCAATAGTGAAAACCAGATTTGAGTTTTTCACTACAATGCCATGTAAAACTTACAGTTACATGCCTTACACTTTAAATACACTGCACCCAGTCCAGAGCCTACTGTGGGGGGTGGGGGGGCTTAGATGTATTAAAAGGAAGGTTTGGCCTTGGCAAAATATGTTTGCCAAGTTGGAATTGTAGTTTAAAGTTGCACACACAGGCTGCAATGGCAGTCCTGAGACATGTTTAAAGAGCTTTTAAGTGGGTGGCACAATAAGTGCTGCAGGCCCACTTGTAGCATTTAATATACAGGCCCTGCATACATGTAGTACCACTTTACTAGGGACTTATAAGTAAATTAAATATGCCAATTGTGAATAAGCCAATGTTATCCTGTTTTAAGGAGTGAGCATGTGCATTTTAGCATTGGCTAATTGTATTAAAGTGTGCAGCGTCCTAATGCCAGCAAAAACGAGATCAGGACTAAAGAAGGCCTCGTCATAGATGTAAAGCTTTCAGGCATTGCAAACCTCAGTAGTGAAGAGGAGCTTTGAAACTGCCTGAATGGTTGCAGGCAAAAGACCCATAATTCTGGCTAACCTTCTGAGGGGTAATTCTCTATCATGAGTACCAATTGCATTGCTTTCTTTATTAACTTGCTCTTGATGGTGGAGAAAGCACAATGTTTCCACCAAATCTATTGTGAAGTTGAGAAATTGAATACTCTGAGTTAGGATTAATATGGATTACTTCAGGTCTATCCCAAACCCTAGGTGTTTAAGAAGGGAAACCGCCCAAACTATTTGTTCAGTTGGTCTCTGGATTTCGCCATGAACAACATGTTGTCTAAGTACACCACCAATGTGACTCTCTGAGATCTTAAAAACACTATCACTGATTCCAGCAGCTTAGTGAATCCCCACTGGGGGACAACCTGAAAGGGATCCTCTTGAATTGCATGGTTTGTCCCTTCCACTGAAACTATAAAAAGTGTCTGTGGGATCAATGGTTTGGAACTGATAGATGTGCATCCATGAGATCCACTTTCACCAAATAATCCCCTTTCTGTAGGGATTTCCTTAAACAATGTTTTTCCTCAATTTTGAAATACCTGTAGAGAACAAACAAATCCATTCAGCGGTTTTAGATTTATGACCAGACAAAAACCTTCATCAGCCTTGTGAATCAAGAACAAGTTTCTGAGAAACACCGGGAGTGAAGCGGACCTTTTTGTTTGCCTTTTTGTAAAACAACTCTTTTACCACATGTGTTATCAACTGTGTCTCTAAGCTTGTGAATTACAATGGATGGAGAGAAATCGGCTAAACAGGAGGAGAATATAATTCTATTTTTTAACCTTGAAAGATTGCAAAGCCCATTGCCCTGTTGAAAATAAACTCCAGTTGTGTACAACGAGGACAGGTCTGCCACCCAACATTCTTTATGAAAATAAGTTTTAAACAAAGCTAACATACCAGCATTGGAGCACAAACGTTCTCTACCATGTTGTGGTGTTCCTCTGAAGGGATTTCCCCTCTGCAGGAAGAAAGGAGCGTATCCTCCTCTATTGATGAAACCAGTCAAGTGGGTTGCCTTCTTGGAGCATAGAATTTTGGGTGGTAACCACTCCAGTGAAGGGTGCTGGTAGATAGAGCTCTGCCTCAACCGGCCTTGGCAAAAACACATGTAGAATTACTTTTCTGAGGTTGTGCTGAGCTTTGTCCTAAGATGTAAAAGTTTGAACATATATGAAAATCTCTTTCACGAAATAGCTACCAAACTAGTGACACTCTGCGTCAGGAACTAATTCTTTGTCATCCATATCTACGAGTTTTGGATCAATCCTCATTAAAAGAGTTTTATTTTTTCTGCCAATAGCTGAATTAAAATTCCCTAGGAGGCAGACTGCAATCTGACTCCATCCCCTAAGGACAGCTAGATTAACAATAGTTCCACAGGGTGCAGTATATTCTGTGATGTTCATAATTTGAGTAAGTTGATCCAAAATGTCTAAAAGCTTGTCTTGACAAACTCTAGTGGCTTTGTTAATCCCTTTCTCTGGATCTTTACTTTTTGGACTAAAAAGGAGACTGTAGCTGGGTCAACTTCCACGGACATAGCCAATTTGTGTTAACTAATTGGTCTCTAACATTCTGGCCGGAGTTTATTTCTATTAACCTTGTCAATAGGTGTCCTAATCCAGTGAGCCACAAATTCAGAAATTGAAGGGGAAGAATTCCATTCTCCAGATTTAGGATGCATAATTATTTATGGGTCACAATAGGGAGAACGTAAAACATCCAAAATAACCCCAGTGCTCCCCTCTAATGGAGTAACTGTGTCCCCTGATGTGTGTGAATTATCCGGATTTTCATCATGATCCATGTCTTGTTGATGTCAAGTAGGAGAAGAACTTACCTATAATCAGAAGAGAATGTTAAGGAAATGTTAGCTGCTTTCCTTTACAAAACGGATCACTCACAAAGGTAACCTTTCCAGGTTTTTTGGGCATAAATTGTGGCCACGCTCTGTTATTTCGAACAAGATAGGGTGTCAATATATTCAATAGTGCAAGATGCCTCAGGACTTCTCAATCTTGAAGAGGTTTTGACATGTTCAGCATGTGGGAACACTTATTCCTGGGAGGCCTGCAACTCATTCCTAGGGCAAGGTGGTAAGTCATTGCTGGCTGAATAACCTCCCGGACACAGTGGCGGCTGGTAGGGAATGTGGCGGGGTTGGGGGGGCAGGGGGAGGTGGGAGGGCCGAGAAAATAAAAAAATAAAGGAAGAATAAAGCAAACTTACCTGCCTTTTGCGTCCCAGCCGCCATCTCTCCGTCGCCTCTCCTCCTTGAAGGAGACACCCGGGCTCCCAGGCTCCTAAGCCAATGACAATGCTACAATGCAGCATTGTGGTTGGTTACCCTAAGTTCCCTAAGCGTATCACAACAATGCATTGCAACATTGTCATTGGTCTGAGCGCCGTGGTTCGAGCGCTCAGACTGGGACTGCCTGTGCATGTTCCCCACCAGGCTGTGTAATGCAGCCTGGTGGGGAGCATGCAATGTGCGCATGAATGTTTGGCCGGCCCAAGACGGCCGGTCAAACATTCATGCGCACTTTAAGTGTGCTCACCACTCCTGCCCTGGCCCTGCTCTGGCCAGCCCTGCCCCTCCTCGCACCTAGGAACGAAAAATAAAATGATAATAATGCTTTGTTATTATCATTTTATTTTTCCTCTGCTCTGCTCATAAAGCAGCAGAACGACGCTCCTTCGCCTTAGCGGAAGAGCCGCCCCTGCCCGGACAGTCACTTGTCCTTCATTGGCAGAGTCATATCTTTTTGTGCCCTCTTGGCCATCCTCTTTCACAGAGAAATCAGGTCCAACATGGTCTGAACTCAAAGGTGACTTTAGAACAAAACATCTCCTGAGGCCACTCTTGTCAGTAAGCCCCATAATGCACTTATAAGCAAGCTCTGAGGCAAGCAGGCATAAGGAAAATAATGTAAAACTCGTAACAAGAACAGTAAAAAGGTAAAAAAAAAAAATGTATTATTAACTTCTCCTTTTCATTTTTTGCGAATAAACCCCTGCGTAATAATACTAAAAATAACCCTAGCTGTGGCAACGTATATAATCAAGCAACTAGCAATAACTCAATATAAAGCATTTAGTGTGTGGGAAGGACTTCCCTGGTAATGAAGGAAGAAAAACGAGATACAATGTTTCTCTCTCAGGTCCATAGAAACAAACCGTCTAGATTGGGGGTGAGAGCAAAAATGTTGCGCAGCTAGAACAAAACCGAGAACTCTCCTGAGAGAGACAGCAGCTGGCGCACCATCAAATTGTAGGACTAGGGCCCCTGAGGCAAAGCTACAATGTTGCTTGTCTGACTCAGAGATGCATCCTGAAAAAACGAAGTTGGGAGCTGGCAAGTGCAAAAGAAATACAAGACGGACGCTGCAGAGGATTGCAAATGTAGCAAAAAGAAAAAGCCCCGAACAGGCCTTCAAGTCTCGGGATTAACAGACAGCACTAATACACACATTTATGAAGAAAATACCATATAAGAAACATAATTAGTAAAAGGGCACTTTAAATAAGGGACATATATATAAATATTACCATGCTTAAAACATATGCCACAAATATATTGGAAAATAGAACAAGCACTTACAGTGCAATAGGTCTCGCATTTGCGAGAGTTTGATCCATTGGCATTGTAAACTATTCTGCCTCTTATTTATGCTTTTATAAAACCTGCAAGTGACGTTTACGTACTTCTTTTAGGTTTTTTAGGGGCCTGTAAAGCGCTACATAACAATATTATTAGTGAAATAACCGACCCAAACGCGCATACAGGTTCCAAAATAAAGACTGCGCCTTGAGAAGAGTGACAGTTATGAGACTGGTAGTGGCATGCCCACTCACATGACTTCACGTTTAATGGTAAGGCTAATCTGTCCCTTGGGCTCTGGTGAAAACACTCAGCTTTTTTTTTAATAGAAGTAGACAACACCCCCGCGATACGTCTCCACGTACCTTTGGACGACGGCTGTGTTTTTGGCCCCTTTTGCAGTTTTATATAGCGCGAGCTCAACCCGACTGTATTGCAGCGCTTTATATAAGCACCAGTTACATTACCCAAGGACACATTCATTTTGGGGAGACATGGGAGAGATTGAGTGATTCTCTGACAATCACATATGTTCAGCCAACGCCAAGACTGGAACCTGCGTTACATTCCTGCTGTTAAAGCGGAACTGGCTCATACTGGTGCAAGCATCTTTTACTTTACTTTAGTTAAGAATCACACGTCTGTGATTGATAAAAAGTGTTCTAATGCTCAGTGCTAATGTGCGCACCGGTAGACCCCGGATTAAATTAAGCCCCAGCAGGGGCATGTAAAGCGCTACATAACAATATTATTAGTGAAATAACCGACACAAACACGCATACAGGTTCCAAAATAAAGACTGCGCCTTGAGAAGAGTGACAGTTATGAGACTGGTAGTGGCATGCCCACTCGCATGACTTCACGTTTAATGGTAAGGCTAATCTGTCCCTTGGGCTCTGGTGAAAACACTCAGCTTTTTTAATAGAAGTAGACAACACCCCCGCGATACGTCTCCACGTACCTTTAAATGACAGCTGTGTTTTTGGTCCCTCTTTGCAGTTTTATTTAGCACGAGCTCAAACCGACTGTATTGCAGCGCTTTATATAAGCACCAGTTACATTACCCAAGGACACATTCATTTTGGGTAGACATGGGAGAGATTGAGTGATTTGCTGACAATCACATATGTTCAGCCAACGCCAAGACTGGAACCTGCGTTACATTGCTGCTGTTAAAGCGGAACTGGCTCATACTGGTGCAAGCATCTTTTTACTTTACTTTAGTTAAGAATCACACGTCATTGATTTAAAAAAAAAAGTGTTCTAATGCTCAGTGCCAATGTGCGCACCGTTAGACCCCGGATTAAATTAAGCCCCCAGCAGGAGTCATGTAAAGCGCTACATAACAATATTATTAGTGAAATAACCGACACAAACATGCATACAGGTTCCAAAATAAAGACTGCGCCTTGAGAAGAGTCACAGTTATGAGACTGGTGGCGTCACGCCCACTCACATGACTTCATGTTTAATGGTAAAGTTAATCTGTCCCTTGGGCTCTGGTCAAAACACTCAGCTTTTTTAATAGAAGTAGACAACACCCCCGCAATACCTCTCCACGTACCTTTGGATAACGGCTGTGTTTTGGCCCCCTTTGCGGTTTTATATAGTGCAAGCTTAACCCGACAGCAGGGGCCTATGAAGCGCTACATTCACATTGTAAATTACAACGACCGGAGGGGGATTTAGGGGCATTGTTGAAAAGCGGCCACTATAATAAAAGCGTGCCCTGATTACAAAATAAAATATTCTACATTATATGTTTGTGACGTGTATATTATTTGCTTTAGTGCACCGAAACCTTTTACACTTATGCGAGGTGAGCTGGTACACGCGTGCTTCGAGGCTGTGGGGGAGGTTTGCTGAAGCAAGGAGTGGCACCCGAGTGGCCATTATCAGTATGTAAGCAACAACAAATAACCGGCCAGCGTGCGTGTCTGGCCCCGATGTGGTTAACAAACTGTAACTTCGCTACTGGAACAACAACGAGCGCACCTCCGGCCAGCGTGCCTGTTTGGCTACCGATGTGGTTAACAAACTGTAACTTTGCTAATGGAACAACAACGAGCGCACCTCCGGCCAGCGTGCCTGTCTGGCCGCCGATGTGGGAAGCAGCGCCGCTGCTGAGCAGTGTGCGACTGAAACAAAATAGTGCTTACCGCCTACATGTTGAGGACAGTGTAACGCCGCAAGCAAACAATCCAGTCCGGGTGGGCCGTCTAAAAGGAGACAGGGGGTAACAAAGAGGCCTCATTTTCAATCGGAGGCCACCGTTTAGCATAAATTATGACGCCAGCCAATGAGAATGATGGGCGGGGCTTCATCCCCACTTCTGAAGTCTCCTCGATTACAAAAAGCCTTGCAGACGAGCAGCGCATGCGCGCTGCAACGCAGGTCTGCGAGACCTAAAAACAGTACTTGCCCTAAAAGAGCATAAAAGAAAAGGTAATTTGAAGCCCTGCAGGGGTTACTGCACTAGATTATGGACTAGCATTGGTGGCCTTACTATGAAGTCATTCAGCCACTGGACTGCTAACCTGTGTTATGTGTTACGTACTTTGTCATCCATGTTGGATGTCTTGTTTAACTCTATACTTTTTCTTTGCTGCTAGAGTTTTCAGTAAACAACTAAAATTATAATTTATACTCCAGTCTTGCAATTGAATTTCAGCCCACTGTGCTCATTTTGGTGTCTCAGAGTTACAGCATAATTTACTACATCCTCTAAGAGATCATTTAAAACTCTCTGATGTCAAATTTTGCTATGCATCATCCTGCACATTTATTTGAAAACAAATTAACCATCAACTCCACTTAGGGCTTTTATTATAACACTATTTTGAAACATATATATATAGTGATTCACCAAACTCTTGATGGTGACTCATGATCCATCTTAGATTAGCAAAATAATGGGAGTTATCCCTAATATGTT
>CAWUFW010026645.1:0-32033 GCA_963921515.1 Calotriton arnoldi
TACCAATGCACTACCCTAATCCCTAAAACACTACCCCCGCACAACCCCCTACACTACCCAAAGACCACTGCACTACCCTAAACTCTAAAACAATACCCCCGCACGACTCCCTACACTACCCAAAGACCACTGCACTACCCTAAACCCTAAAACACGACCTCCTACACTACACAAACACCACCGCACTACCCTAAACCCTAAAAACTACCCCCAGCACGAACCCCTACACTACCCAAACACCACTGCACTACCCTAAACCATAAAACACTACCCCCAGCAGTACCCCCTACGCTACCCAAACACCACTGCACTACCCTAAACCCTAAAACACTACCCCCAGCAGTACCCCCTACACTACCCAAACACCATTGCACTACCCTAAACCCTAAAACACTACCCCCAGCAGTATCCCCTACACTACCCAAACACCACTGCACTACCCTAAACCCTAAAACCCTAAAACACTAACCCCAGCACGACCCCCTACACTACCCAAACACCACTGTACTACCCTAAACCCTAAAACACTCCCCCAGCACGACTCCCTACACTACCCAAACACCACTGCACTACCCTAAACCCTAAATCTACCCCCAGCATGACCCCCTACACTTCACAAACACCACTGCACTACCCTAAACCCTAAAACACTATCCCCAGCACGACCCTCTTCACTACCTAAACACAACTGCACAATTTGTTACAGGCGTTGCAACGCAGGCCTGTGGTGCTTACTGGAAGTACCTGGTGGGCTGGTTGGGCCCCAGGGACTCTCAGGATTCAAGGTGACCTAATCCCCCAACTTAAAACGCGCCACGGGGCGCGCTTGCACAGTGGTGAAGGGAGGGGCGGGGCCTCAGGTGACATGTGCGCAAACACGCCCTGTGGTGTGTTTTAAGTTGGGGAGTTAATTCCCTTTGAATCCTGGGGGCCAACTAGCCCACCAGGTACCTTCAGTAAGCACAACATAGGTGCGTTGCAGAGAGGTGAAAAAGGTGCGTGGCCTCGGAACGCCTCTCTGCAACTCAGCTCTGTGGTCCTAACTGTAGGTACCTGGGGGCTAGTTGGGCCCCAGGGACCCTCAGGATTCAAGGGGACTTAATCCCGCAACTTAAAACGCGCCACGGGGCGCGTTTGCACACGTGTCACCTCAGGCCCCCCCTCCCTTTACCACTGTGCAAACGCGCACTGGGTCTGGTTAGTCAGAGTCAGTTACCACCAGTACCCGTCTGAAAAAGTTGTGGGCACAGGATGATTTTGCAACAAGGCCTCTTTCTGCTCCTCTGTTGGTTCTTTCTGCACATCTTTTGCTTCTTTCTGTGCGTTTTTTCTTCTTTCTTCACATGTCCTACCTCTGTTGGCATAGTTAGAAACTAGCATTTAAAAAACCTTTGAAATTCACTTAAAAATCATAGTTTTCAGGCACGTTATAGTTAGAAATTAGCATTTAAAAAACCTTTGAAATTCACTGAAAAAACCATAGGTTTCAGGCACGTTATAGTTAGAAATTAGCATTTAAAAAACCTTTGAAATTCACTGAAAAAACCATAGGTTTCAGGCACGTTATAGTTAGAAATTAGCATTTAAAAAACCTTTGAAATTCACTGAAAAAACCATAGGTTTCAGACACGTTATAGTTAGAAATTAGCATTTAAAAACCTTTGAAATTCACTGAAAAACCATAGGTTTTAGGGACAGTTATAGTTAGTTGGACATTGCACTCGTACAAAACCCGTGAAATTCCCCTGTTATAGTTAGTTCAGCTAACTATAACTCGCGCCCCGCAATGCACTGCTGATGACGTCACATATTACATCACTCATGACATGGTCAGTGACATCACTGATGACATCACTGATGACATCTCAAATGACATCACTGATGACATCATCCATGTGATAATTTCATGCCTCTTCTCACACCCTAATATAACTTTTGATACACCCACTCTAAATTACAGACTGCCATTCTCAAAACCATAGACACTCCAACACCAAAAACTACATACCCACTCACTGATTCTTAGGTCTACACACACATCCACTCACTCACCTGTACAGTCACTCATACTTACAGTCACTCAGTACAGGACTATCATATGCACTCATACACCTATATAAACACTCACACACCGCCACTCATCCATAGAGGTACTCACACACCTAGTCAGTCATGCAAAAATTAATCACACACCCATTTACTCACCTATACAGTTATACACACACACCAGCTCACTTACTCATACAAATACTAGCACATTCTTACGCTCTTATACAATAACTGATACAAGCACACACGCATCCATACAGCCACTCTCACAATAACACACTCTCACTTATAGCCATTTAAATACTCTAACACACATATATACTGCCTTTTACATATGTAGTTACTCGCACATGTACCACTGAGATATACATTCACTCACTAACACACCCATACACACACTCACCCACCCAAGCAGTCCATCACAGATGCACTCTTGAAATCATGCACCCAGTGAATCACCCACTCCTTCATCTATGTATAGAGTCACACACACCCCACCCACCAAAACACTCAGGCAGCCATACAGATACTCAGAGAACCAATCAATAACCCATATAGACACTCATGTAGCTATTCGCAAATCCATGCATCCACTTACACACCAACAAACAGACGGATACAGACATTCACACAGTTTAGTCACTAACCCATGCATTCAGTAAGATACGTTTAATCACTCACTTGTAGAGTCAGTCACTCACGTACTAAATCATCCATTCAGACACTTATACACCCACTCATTCTTCAATACGCCTTTCCCTATATATATTAAACATATTTAAACTTTACAGAAACACACAGTCACTGGATGATGTCATCAGTGATGTCACTGACCATGTCATGAGTGATGTAATATGTGACGTCATCAGCAGTGCATTGCGGGGCGCGAGTTATAGTTAGCTGAACTAACTATAACAGGGGAATTTCACGGGTTTTGTACGAGTGCAATGTCCAACTAACTATAACTGTCCCTAAAACCTATGGTTTTTTCAGTGAATATATATATATATATATATATATATATATATATATATTACCTACTGGTGGTCGCCAGTATTTAGTTATAGTTAGAACCTAGTTTCAAAGGAAAAGCATTTTTTGATTTGCTAATAACTTTGGCGTCGTTTGACGAATCTTCCTGAAATTCTCCCCAAAAAAAGTCTATTCAGGTCAGCTCCTATCCTGAAAGTTTGGGGGTGATTTGTCTAGCGGGGGCTGAGAAAAAAGGGGGGTCCCAAAACTTATTTTCTTCATGTTCATTTCCATAGGAAAGTTTGCGACGAGCTACAGCCCGAACTGCTGAACGGAATTACCCCAAATTTGGCAAAAGGGTAGAGCTTGGTTCAGAAAGCAATCTTTTTTTTAAATGGTGTAAATCTGTTCAGTAGTGTTTGAGAAATTCAAAAAGTAAGAGTCAAAAAATCAATTTCCCATAGGAAACTTTGTGCAAGGCTACAGCCGAAACTACTGAACGGAATTACTCCAAATTTGGCAGAAAGGTAGTGTTTGGGTCACAAAGTGACCTTTTTAAAAATGGTGTAAATCTGTTCAGTAGTTGCTGAGAAATTAGAAAAATACCATTTTTTATATCTGGGCGGAGCCTAAGTCGCGTGCGCGAGCTTCACTGTGATTGGCTGCTAGTAGTCCAAACCAGGAAGTGTTGACAGCCATCTTGTGGCTCAGTAGAAGCGAGTCACCTGAAAATGGAGAAACAAAGGTATAAAACAAGAGAAGGGGGCAGGGTAGAAAAACCCTGACCCCAAAGGCCTGCTCAGGGGGTCCCAGAAGGACCCCCAGGGCCCAAAAAATCATTAAAAAAATTATAATAAAAAAATTGGCAAAAAATTGCGCTGGGGTCGCGGGTTCTCGCGTTTCATTTTAATGAGGCACTTGGGTGGGCTAGGTTCCGGGGGTATTTCTTAAAAAATAATAGCAGGGGCTCGCAGGGGTTGTGGGGGTGCACTGGGGTCCACACAGCCCCGGGGCTTCACTCATGTTGGGAGGGGGGTTGCGCTTCTCCCCTTCTGGAGCCTTCAATGTGCTTCTAACTTTGGCGTCATTTGACGAATCTTTATGAAATTATCCAAAAGTTTCTCTTTTTTTGATTAGCTCTTATATTGAAAGTTTGGGGTGAACGGTGTAGGAGGGGCTGAAAAAAGAGGGTCCTAAAAGTGTTTTCTCCATGCAATTTCCATATGAAACTTTACAAAAGACTACAGGTGAAACTGCTGAACGGAATTACGCCAAATTTGGCAGGGAGAAAGGTGATGGTCCAGAAAGCACGCTTTTGTTTAAATGGTGTAAATCCGTTCAGTAGTTTTTGAGAAATATCAAATTTTACAGATATCGATATTTGTGATTGGCTGAGGGGTTACAAGCACCAGCTTGCGGCTTATTGGCTGTGAATGGTTGAAACCAGGAAGTGTTGGCAGCCATTTTGTGATTTACTCCATCAGCTCGCATCTCTCCGTGTAGAAGCCATCGGGTTCGTAGTTTTACCTCTGCGAGGCAACACTGGCATCTGTGTCTGTGTGAGATATGCCTTTAACGCTGCCTCTCTTCATATCACCAGGTCGCGGCTATGCCTTTAAAGCCCGTCCGTCGGCTCGGAGCTCTGTGAGTCAGTCTGTCGGTACGATCCCCTACACTACCCAAAGACTACCCATACACCACTGCACTGTTGTAAACTCTAAAACACTACCCCCAGCACGATCCTCTACACTACCCAAACACCACTGCACTACCCTAAACCCTAAATCTACCCCCAGCACGACCCCCTACCCAAACACCACCGCACTACCCTAAACCCTAAAATACTACCCCCAGCACAACCCCCTACACAACCCAAACACCACTGCACTACCCTAAACCCTAAAACACTACCCCAGCATGATCCCCTACACTACCCAAACACCACTGCACTACCCTAAACCCTAAATCTACCCCCAGCACGACCCCCTACCCAAACACTACTGCACTACCCTAAACCCTAAAATACTACCCCCAGCACAACCCCCTACACTACCCAAACACTACTGCATTGTCGTAAACCCTAAAACACTACCCCTAGCAGGACCCCCTACACTACGCAAACACCACTGCAGTACCCTAAATCCTAAAACACTATCCCCAGCACGACCCCCTACACTACCCAAACACCACTAGACTACCCTAAACCCTAAAACACTACTCCCAACATGACCCTCTACACTACACAAACACCACTGCACTACCCTAAACCCTAAAACACTACCCCCAGCATGACCCCCTACTCTACCCAAACACCACTGTTCTACCCTAAACCCTAAAAGACTACCCCAGCATGAACCCCTACAGTACATAAACACCACTGCAGTACCGTAAACACTAAACACTACTCCGAGGATGACCCCCTACACTACAAAAACACCACTGCACTACCCTAAACCCTAAAACACTACTCCCAGCATGACCCCTTACACTACCCAAACACCACTGCATTTTTGTAAACTCTAAAACACTACCTCCAGCACGATTCTTACACTACCCAAACACCACTGCACTACCTTAAACCCTAAAACGCTACCCCCAGCATGAACCCCCAAACAGTACACAAACACCACTGCACTACTCTAAATCCTAAAACAGTACTTGCTGCATGACTTCCCACACTACACAAACACCACTGTGATACCCTAAATCCTAAAACACTACTCTCAGCACGACCCCCTACACTACACAAACACCACTGCACTGCTGTAAACCCTAAAACACTACTCCCAGCATGATCCCCTACACTACCCAAACACAACTGCACTGCCATAAACCCTAAAACACTACTCCCAGCATGACCCCCTACACTACACAAACACCACTGCACTACTCTAAACCCCAAAACAGTACTCCCAGCATGACCCCTTACACTACCCAAACATTACATCATTGTCGTAAACTCTAAAACACTACCTCCAGCACGATTCTTACACTACCCAAACACCACTGCACTACCTTAAACCTAAAACGCTACCTCCAGCATGAACCCCGTACAGTACACAAACACCACTGTACTACCCTAAAGCATAAAACAGTACCAGTCCATCGGTTCGCAGGTCTGCGTCTGAGAGACGTTGTGTCCCTATCTGTACATGTGCAAGCTAGTCCGTTAGGTGATAGGTGTGTCTCTGCTAGCAGGGCCATTGGTCCGTTGGTGTCCCCTTGCGAGTTAGACTCGAGCTCTCCCTCTGCGAGCCAGCACGCTGGTGTGCGTTTGTGAGCCGACGGCCCGTAGCTCTCCCTGTGCGAGTCAAGCCGACGGGCCGCAGCTCTCCCTCTGCGAGCCTGCCCGACGGCCCGCAGGTCTCCCTGTGCTAGCCGGATCGCAGCTGTCACTCTGCGAACCGATATTGGGAATATAAGGCGGCTCTAAAAAGAGTCCTTGTGTTTATTAGTTGGAGCTACATATAAGTGTGGATGCACAGCTTCAGGTTATTCAGAAAAACTCAATTTCCCTGATCTGTGAAGTGTACTCCATCACTTCTGTAGATATCAGCCATATCAAAACGTATGTTGTTGTTGTAGATCGACCCCATTCTATGGTCTCTGAGGTATGCAGACACAGGTTTGTTGACATTCTTCCTAGATTTTTCAATCTGAGGACAAAATTGGTTTGACCATTTCCACTGCTGTCTTTGGCATATATTGGAATATACAAAGACAGTTTGAGGCAAACGCAATACCTATTGTCGAAAGGTGTCTTTCATTAGCATTTCCAAACCTACACCAGTCAATGTGCCTAGGTCGTTTCCACCACAGTGCACAATCATGAGGTCAGGGTGTTGGAGATGCAAACAGGTTTTAACCAAAGGCAACAATTGGTGCCACTTCAATCCTCTCTGTCCAAACCATTTAATGTCCACATTTTGTAAACCTAGGTCTAAGTCAATACGTCTCTGTTCTGCATACCTCTTGCACCAGAAAACATAGCTATGTCCTACGATCCACACTAGCATTTTGAAGGTATGGCTGGGAAGTATGGATAGATGTCTGTAGCTCATGCAGTCCGTTTGTAGAATAAGAGATATGTTTAAAAGTGGGGAACTTCTTTTTTTTCTCATTCAAAACGATAACTGATTGGGAGATGAAAAGCATTGTTTTTTAAAAGTAGGGTGCACATTCGTTTTGTGGAAAAGCATCTTTGTGATTGGTTAAGAAAAAGCAGTTTAAACGTGGAGTACATATGATAGGATAAAATTTGGTCAACTCAACCACACCTGCTACTTGCATTTGGAAGGCACTGTTCGAACTTAAAACAATCGTGAACTTTTAACCTGCACATGCCGTTAAATGTTCGAGAAAATGTTGCAAAAAATATCATTAGGTTTAAAAAAATTGATGAACTTTTAACCTGCACGTGTTGTAGAATGTTCTAGAAAGTGTGTTGATAGAATACGTTGCACTTCTGACTTCTATGTGTCCTTGAATATTAAAAAAAAACTGTTTAGATGGAAAATTCAAAAATAACCAATAGATAGAAGTTTTGCAATCTAAAAGAATCAAGGAACTATTCTAATTTGTTCTTTACATGTATTAATGTGTGGAGTAACAAAATTACAGACACAACAGCACCAGGAAGAGGAACAAGCAGGGAGTTGGGGGACGGGGGAGATGGGCACAATGGCACACATGCATAATTAAATACAGCACAACTACAGACAAACCATGGCTAAAATGAAACACACCAACAAGGAGCACAAGTCACACAACTCGCCAACATCACACCACTGAACAAGCACAGAAGTGAAAACCACACTGCCTGAAAGGGAGATGGGTGAACAAAACCTCACATGAAGGGACATCTCACACAGAATGCAGCACACACACATAGGAAGCAGAGCACACCAACATCCAACACAATGTTGTCCAAACACAAACATTCGCACAATCAAACACAGGACACAAATGCACTCGCCTGTGGTGGATAAACGTCCAAAAGCGTCAGTACGAAACAGGCACATGAGAATGCATAAGTACAAACACACAGTCCGGATGGGGTAGCAATTCACGTATGGCAGGCAGCCAGAGAGTTCGTGACAAACACATTGGCATACAAATGAAGACACAACACATTTGGAAACAAGTGAAAATGTGGAAACTTTATAAAAAAAAGTGCATGTCAGTAAGGCCAAGAGTAGTGCCACGAAATGCAGACAAATACAGCAGCATGCCTGAATAAGGAACGTAGGAAAACGTCCATGTTCACCTTGGGGTAGTCCATCACCAACACAAGTCAGTGTCAAGCAGCGTTGGTTGTCCGCACCTCGAATATGAGTCGACACCAATGCAGCCATGTCCACTGTCGTCTTGGGACATGTGACCAGATGCACAATGCGCAATGATGCGGCGGGACACGTGCAATGTGGCACATCGATTTGTGGTTGTAGGTACCATGTCACTCGTCCATGAACACGAGTGCAGCTGCGTAAGCCACTATATCTAATGAGTGATGGTTGGCCACAATATTTGACATGTCATCGAGGTAATCCATTAGCTGACCGGGACAGATGTGCTGACTCCAACCACTGTACCGAATGTGCACCAAAGCAGAATCGGGAAGTGGGTCAATTTGCTCACTGCATACTACGACACGTGCAATCTCCCAGGCCCAGTTCCCAACATGCATGCCAAACATCCATGCATGCCATAAACGGGCATCACCATGACACTCCTGGTTGTGGGCCAACAGGGGGCGCACACACCCGTCATAATCCATGTCAGCTATGCACACGTTGGAGAGGCACAAGTCCATGCACCACTCGGATAGGCATGTGTGACATTGCAATACAGGTTGAACGCAGGTGACGTCCGCATTGCGGAAGCTCAGCCGGTAAGTGATCCGCAGCACTGCCAAAGGCAGTGCACCCAGGACATACAGCAGACGTGCAAGGTATAGGTGGACGTGAATGGAGTCGAACATGTGTTCGGGATGCCCTGCCATTGCGTCAGTGGCTCTGCTTGTAGCTGCACTGGCTTGCCGTGTGCCAGTCTTGTGGATGAAATGGCACAGCTTGGTGCAATGAGCTGGGTCTGTGTGGAATGGATGCAGGGCAGCAGTGTGGTGGGAGTACGTGTGAAGGGCATTTCACACACGCTAACTATGACGGAGGACTTTTGAGTGTGGGATGTGTACTCGTTCTCAAATCGGGCAGTGCGTAGTGTGGGAGACGGATGCAAATATTATCGTATCTGTCAGGGGGGCTGGCCACTTGCAAGTTCCTTCTCGGAGCAGCAGATGTGTTAGCGCAAGATAGCTCAGACAAAGAACCTTTTATCCCTACAGTAACTTCTCCAGCTGCATTCATACAGGATGTGTACAAAGGCCGGTCGTGGGTGTTGTGGGATGTCTGCGACCCTGGTCATCATGGATGAGATGCCCAGCATGTGGCACATGGGCGGGTTCACTGTGTGTTACGTTGCCAAACAGGTGCTCCTCCCTCCCACGAGCCCCCACACTTTTGTGCGCTGCGCTGTTGTATCCCATGCACTCTTATGGCACACCTTTGTAATGCCTATTCGCGCATGTCCTGTGGCATTCCAATCACACCATGACACTGCCGTTTGGAGGTGGTGCATGCCACTTTACAACATCGACTGCTGCGGCCCTTGTGGCGGCCACACCAGAACACAGAGACACACTTACCGCACTTCTTGCACACGGACATGTCCGAGACACCCCGTTCCCCTTGCCGGATAGGCACACCCCTGTGCTGACCTGTGTACGCCAGACCAGCACAAGCCGCTTGTGCATGCAGGAGGATGCGTGCATAGCTACATGTTCAGGCTCACTGCCAACACTGAGGTGACATGGTAATGTCTGCTGAAGACAGCACACTGTGATGTTGCAGGGCCCGTGCCCATCATGCTAACACAATGACCACACGGACACACTTGCTCAGATGCGGGTTTGGGGGGTGTTGGCGGTCCTGGGGTTGTTGCGATGTGTTGTGGCCCTCATGGGTATCCGTGTATCATGCTCATTGACTCTATGGCACCTGTGGGTGTTCCGGTTTGGCTCTTGGTTGTGTTCCCTTTCATGCTGCAGGTAGTCATCCTGCTTAACACCAGCAGAAAGCAGGTGTAAAATCCCTGGTGCTAACGCGGCTTATTGCCGGAATTTGTTTCGCATCGCAGTTTTTGCCTTTCGTTGTGAAAGTTGTGATGTGTTTTTTCGTGTACAGAAAAATAAACTAACTGGGCAGTGTATCCCGTCAAGATTCAGCACCTGACCAACTATTCCCAATCAATATAAATACAATGAGATTTCTTCATTGATTTTGTGTGTACACTGTAAATGCACCCACTACCACAGTGCAATTCAATACAGGATTTTAGTATTTAGAATAAATCGCAAAGGTGCACCTCGTGTGTTTTTGCACAGGAACGCCTACCCTGCATCTCATTATCAGCACTTTAATGCAACTAAAGTTGAGATAAATCTACAACACTATTCAGAAGCTGGTGCAAACTGCAGACATCACCAGTATTCCCGCGATCACTGCCCCAAAATTTAACACCGTGGTGGACACCACTAAATAACAGTAATAAGAACGAGAAAGAGCAGCAATTAAGTAACAACCAAAAACTTTATTGAATTATTTTTTTTTCAAACTTTATTTTTCCGTTTACGTACATATAAAGGATAAACTAAATTTAACAAACTCAACACAAAACAACAAGGTGGAAGACTCCTGTCGGGTCCATCAATGTCGACGACACAGCCTGGAAAATAAAGCACAAAATAAGGACGTGTGAAATGCGCATATCAAAGGAGTGAGACACAGAGAAAGAGAGAAGGAAAAAAAGCCAGAGAGAAAAAGAGAGGAAAGGAAAGAAAGGGAGTGAGAAAGGGAGAAGGGACAGAGAGTGAGAGAGATAGAAGGAAAGGAAGGAAGAGAGTGAGAGAGAGAGTGAAGAGAGGGAAGTGAGAGAGAGAGAGACACTGCCGCCCCTGCGCATCCATGACCAAATAATTACCTGCTGCCACCGGAGTGTCTACCAGTGGGCACTCCACGTGCCCGTGAAAGCTCCAGGGCCCGGTCCCGCCACCATGGCTTGGTGCACATTATGTGGACCCGCTCCGCGGCCCAGCAGATCACACACGTCGCTGAGTCCTGAGTCATCAATGTCAGAGACCACATCAGCTTTTGGTGCCGCTAACCCTGTGCAACGCAAGTCAGCGCCAGGTGGTGGTAGGCCGCTGATGGCCATACAACTTAGGGTGCGACTAACCCTGTGGAACTGAAGTCCGCACCACGTGGTGGTAGGCCCCTGATGGCCACATCAGCTTCAGGTGGCACTAACCCTGTGCAACTCAAGTCTGCGCCACGTGGTAGTAGGCCCCTGACAGCCACATCATCTTCAGGTGGCACTAACCCTGTGCAACTCAAGTCCGCACCACATGGTGGTAGGCCCCTGACGGCCACATCAGCTTCAGGTGGCACTAACCCTGTGCAACTCAAGTCCACGCCACATGGTAGTAGGCCCCTGACGGCCATACAGCTCAGGGTGCGACTAACCCTCTGCGCAACTTTTCATGGACTCTTCATGATTGAGACTCGTGGAGCGCCTGCCATCCAGTCTCCACCGGCAATAAATGATGTGACGTTGTCGATCCATTATATTTGCGTGGTCACATGACCTGTGACGCATGTGCCGGATGGTTGTGGTGTGTGTGCAAACCTGCCCTCATGGAGTGGCCGTGACATGTTGACAACTAGACCACTGACCTGCACACCAACAACGAGTACGCCTGCGACAGGTAGCTATGTGGGGGGGGTGAAAACATGTTTTCTCAATGGATTTTCCATAGGAAACTTTAGACAAGGCTGCAGGTCAAACTGCTGAACGGAATTACGGCAAATTTGGTAGGGAGAAAGGTCTTGGTCCAGAAAGCGCGCTTTCTCGCATCGAATGAAAATATAAAAGAAAGGTCCCGGGGGCAATTTAATATACCGGAGCTCTGTCTGTGCGAGATAACCCTTTCACGCTCCCTCTGCCCAACATCACCACTTCGCAGCTATGCCGTTAGAAGCCAGTCCGTCGGCTCGCAGCTCTCTACCTTTGCGAGCTAGTACGCTGCTGTGCCTGTACCTCTGTGAGCTACTACGCTGCTGTTCCTTTGGGAGCGGACGGCTCGTAGTACTGCGTCTGTGAATTGAGTGGACGGGCCGCAGTTGTCCCTCTGCGACCCTGGGTGCGAACTGTTCATAAGTCACACTACATAAGCATTGAAAAGCCATTTTTGTGATTCAGTCCGCCAGCTGGCATCTGTCCGAGGCATTTCTGAAAATATACCGGAGTTCTTTCTGTGAGAGATACCCCTTTCACGCTGCCTCTCCCCACAGCAGGTAATGCACCCTCTTCCCACATTACCAACATACCCCCAACAACCTTCTAGGGCCCGGAATTGTCCCTGTGCGGTTGGACAAACAAGAATCTTAGTCATGTATAGATTTACATATAAAACATCTTATTTAAACAAAAAAACAACAAATAAAACTGAAGGGATTTGGTGCTGTGGTCACTGCCACGAAGTTGGGGTCACTGCCATTCAGGACTCAGGACACAGTTCCACATGTGGGATCGGCTTGTATTGAACACTGTTAGTAGCACCACATGTCACACCTTGTGTTGTATAGGGTTAGTGGCACCACGTGTCGCCGGCCTTGCATATGGAAATATGCCTCGCTGATCAAAGGGAGTCTGGTGCTGTGCTCGCTGCCACGGACTTGGGGTCACTGCCATTCAGGACTCAGGACACAGTTCCACATGTGGGATCGGCTTGTGTTGAACAGGGTTAGTGGCACCACGTGTCGCGGCTTGTGTTGAACAGGGTTAGTGGCACCATGTGTCCAAAATTCGAATTGCGAGCTCTGCTGCCCGCAGTGTAGACTGCTAATGAGTGTTTGTTTGCACTTGAAGATGAATTTAGTGATTGTACTAAAGCTATAACTGATATAAAAAAGTTCTTTAAGCAAGGATACTAAAAGGATATTATGTAGGTTTTAGGCCTGTGATAGTTACTTGCCTACTGGACTCTGTAATTAATGAATCAAGACTTAATTTTAATTGTGAGCCCTGATGACCGCAGTGTAGGCCAGAGGTAGTGGTCAGCAAGGGCCCATAGCCACGTGGCGTTGAGTTGAGGTGCACAGTTAGTGGCACCAGAAGCATTGAGAATGTTTGAGCCTGTGATGCTGCTTGGTGCGGACGGGACGCACTGAGAGCAATGTCTCTTGCCTACTGGACTGCGTCATCTGCAATCGTGACTATCTGAATTGTGAGCCCTGCTGACCGCAGTGTAGGCCAGAGGTAGCGGTGAGCAAGGGCCCACAGCCACGTGCATAGGTTGGTGGCCCCACCGGCCTGCGTAGTTCAGGTTCAGTGGCACCACGTGTCGCCGGCCTTCCATATGCAAATACGCCTCATTAATCGAAGGGAGTCTGGTGCTGTGGTTGCTGCCATGAAGTTGGGGTCACTGCCATTCAGGAGTTAGGATACAGATCCACATGTGGGATCGGCTTGTGTTGAACAGGGTTAGTGGCACCACATGTCGCCGGCCTTGCATATGGAAATATGCCTCACTGATCAAAGGGAGTCTGGTGCTGTGGTCGGTGCCATGGACTTGGGGTGACTGCCATTCAGGACTCAGGACACAGTTCCACATGTGGGATCGGCTTGTATTGAACAGGGTTAGTGGCACCACGTGTCGCGCCTTGTGTTGTACAAGGTTACGCTTTATTCGTCCCTCCGCCGGACCAAACCCGGTTTCGCGCTACATTGATCTGTGCAGAAGGATTAATTTCTTCTTCCTGACCTCGAGTTCTGCTCTAGTGGTCTGATTCACCCTTTAGCTCTCCTTGCACATGCTGCCTCCAATTGATGGTGATTTGAAGCCCTAGACTGCAGCCCAGCCATACTTTGTGGTTACCTTCATTCAGTGACGCCTGGACAGCAGTTTCTGAGTTACGGATTCCTGCCTTTCCCCATTTCGATTCTCTGCTCCTCAGTGATAGTGCCAGCAGAGCACTTTTCAAGTATTGAGTAACCATCGTCCTGATGATGACCTCAATCTGACTAGGTCGAAACGCCGTCGACTTCTCAACGTTATTCGCGGCATGCAATAGGGTAATTTACAAGCAAAGAAATTGTATCTCTAATTGTAAATACTTCTGTTTGACCTATGTTATTGTATCACATTGTTTTCTTCGCCGCTTCACGTTGTTTTTAATCACTTGTGTCACTGCGCCGTTGATTCACTTTAAACACTTTCAGTGCACAATTGGTTGCTATGGTTACTGCAATTTAGTTGTATTGTAGTGCTTCTATATGTAAATAACAACCTTTTCACCCTCATTTGGTCTCCCTTGTTCCCTTTTTCCCTGTGCTATGTGATTGACACAAATTTTTGATTAGTCCCCCCTATATGATATACCAGTTGAGACGTTGTTTTTTTGTTTAATACTTACCCGGTCTCAGTTGGGTTAACGGGTTTACTTCTGTTTTTGGTTACCTGTACAAGGTTAGTGGCACCACGTGTCGCCGGCCTTGCATATGGAAATATGCCTCACTGATCGAAGGGAGTCTGGTGCTGTGGCCGCTGCAACGGACTTGGGATCACTGCCATTCAGGACTCAGGACACATTTCCACATGTGGGATCGGCTTGTGTTGAATAGGGTTAGTGGCACCACGTGTCACCGGCTTGTGTTGAACAGGGTTAGTGGCACCACGTGTCGCCGGCTTGTGTTGAACAGGGTTAGTGTCGTCGGTCTTCCACAGTGTAGGCCAGAGGCAGTGGTCAGCAAAGGCCCACAGCCACGTGACGTTGACTTGAGCTGCACAGATTGGGAGCATACAGTCTTCTTAACTGATTTTACTCTCTTACACAGTTTGCATCGGCACTAATCTTGAATTGTTAGCCCTGCTAACTGCATTGTAGACCAGAGGCAGCGGTCATCAAGGGCCCACAGCCACGTGGCGTTGACTTGAGCTGCACAGAGTTAGTGGTATTTGAAGCACTTAGCGTGTGTGTAGTCAGCGATGATGCGTGGTCCGGGCTGGCCGCACTGGTAGCAATGTCTGTTGCCTACTGGACTGCGTCATCTGCAATCGCGAGTCACTCTGAATTGTGAGCCCTCCTGACCGCAGTGTAGGCCAGAGGCAGAGGTCAGGAAGGACACACAGCCACGTGTTGTTGACTTGAGCAATGTCTCTTGCCTACTGGACTGCGTCATCTGCAATCGCGACTCGATCTGAATTGTGAGCCTTGCTGTCCACAGTGCATATCAAAGGCAGTAGTTTGTACAGGCATAAGTCCGTGGTGCTGTGCCGCTGGGGGCCTGTGTGGTGGAAGCCAGCGATCGGCTGAGGAGGCTGGCGGTCACGTCGGCGGCCTTGTGGCAGGGTGAGGGGCGCTGCCCTGGCAGACGCTTTGGTCTTCCCACAAGTGAACGACGCCCAGAGCTCCGGCCTATTTATTCACACACCTACGCTGAAGTGGCGTATGTCGGAGCAGCCCACTCCGGTTATGCTTACAAGGGGGGACGACACAGCTACATGAGTGAGATCTTCCCTAGTGTTTGACGTAATATGGTTGGGTCCACTGTCCACAACACTACAAGCACCAGTAGTATTTGTGCACATGGAGAGGTGTGTGTTCTGCATACTGAGATGCGTCCAGCACATCACTGCTACACTTTGCATTGTGTGCATTGTTAAACATGGGTGAATTGCTTCCTTCACATATAGTTTGTTCACACCTGTCCCAATATTCAGCTCTTGTGTGGCTGAGGGACCATGCTGTTTTCGGAAAGTTTGCTGTCTTGTTCTGCGCTGCCTCGGTGGTAGAGGGGGGGTCCTGGGGGTGGTGGTCGGTGTAGTGGCATTCTTGGGTGTCGGAGCTGCTTGATCAGTAGGTCTATGACATGTGTTGGTCTTCAGATGTGGCTCTGGGCTGGGCTCCCTTTCATACTGTATGTAGTTGTTTAATTTTTAAAAAACAAGAAGACATTATATAGTTTAAATAACAAATAAAAAAATTACAGTAGGGAGAGGGGTGGTACGGGGGGAGGTCCTGAGGGTTGTGGCAGTGGGTGTTGTGTCCTTCTTGGGTATCGGAAAAAACTATAGGTTAAATGAACATTATAATTAGAAGTTAGCATTAAAAAAACATTGAAATTCACTGAAAAAACCTTAGGTTTCAGGGACGTTATAGATATAAATTGGTATTTAAAAACATTAGAAATTCACTTAAAAACCATAGGTTTCAGGCACGTTATAGTTAGAAATTAGCATTTAAAAAACCTTTGAAATTCACTGAAAAAACCATAGGTTTCAGGCATGTTATAGTTAGAAATTAGCATTTTGCAATGACAGGGCGGGAGCCGCGAGACTCCCGCCCTGCCATAGCAAACTACAGTGTCCCGGGGTGGGCACCCCGGGTCACTGCAGGAGCCAGCCCTGGGTGGCGGTCCCCAGGGCCATCACTGGCTCCAGGTGGGGGGCCGCGCGGCCCCTCTCCCAACACATGCACAGCCCCGGGGAGGTGGTGGTCCGTAACGGACTCCCACATTCCAATTCTTAGTGCCCTGAAGAGGTGGGGGTCCACAGGGCATGTGGGGGGGCTCGAGCCCCCCCCCCCCACACACCCGGAGGTAATTTAATTTTTTTTAAAAGAAGGCCCGGGGGTGGCGGTCCCCGGGGCTGCGGGAGGGCCGATTGCCCTCCCGCACAATTTTTATTTCAAAGCCCCGGGGGGTGGCGGTCACTAGGGCTTAGCGGGGGCCTTAGAGATCCCCTGTGAGAAGTTGGCCTGGTATATGCTGTCCACTAATTATAGTGGGCACTTTGCACCAGTCCAAACAACCCCTTATTGGAGATAGGTTAAAGACAACCTTTATTGAAAGCTATCCTAGTGGTAGCTATGGAGAGCAGCCTTCAGGCTAAGTCTTGAAGGAATGTAAAGCAGCTTGTTTTACCAGTCTATAATCTTTGAGTGACCAAATGAAAGAGGACCACACCAGGTATATATATAAAATATATGTATTTAGTCGTAAACACACCCCTCTAGTCTCTTTATGAGGCTAGAGTTCGAAGTACATAAGTTACAAGTCAGTTATCAACAGTAATAGCACAAATACACGTTTGAGCCCTAGGGGCGTACCAAACCATATACCAATAAAGTGGTATAAGAACCACAACTGAGCTAGACACAAGGCCTAGAGCCTGTAGAAATGCTTGGACCACAAGGAACCACCCAAGGTAGTGACACAGGGGACCCACGGGGGACGCGTGCAGTGTAGGAACACAGCCGCGAGCCGCCGTTGACTTCTATGGGGAATGTCGCGGTTGGAGTTTTAAAGTAAAAGGACACTTAGAGGAGGACTTGGAGCAAACCCCTTTAGAACTAGGTGGTTCTAGAGTCTATACCCACGGGAGCACTGGAGTACTCGAGTTACCTCACCCAGGGGAGCCGGGTGCATAGGTGTCTTTCGGGGTCGGGTTTCGTCGTCGTTTTTAATGGCGATCTGCAGCAAAGTGCTGCTGGCGACCAAGTCGAAAGTGTTTGGGTGGATCCAAAGGTGGATCGAAGATGTGAGGAACCTGAAAGCAGAGGGGACAGAGTCTGGGTCACTAGCCAGTGACCAGGAAGGCAATGAGCAGATGCCCACCGATGTCGGGTGCTTCAGGTAGGTTGACGGTCATCTTGACTCTTCAGCCACGAGGTCCAGGAGGTGTCGATGACAACCGGGAGCTGGATTCTAGCTGTGCCACAACATCTGTCGATTACTGCAGTGTCGGTGACCGGATTGGACCCAACAAGCCTTGGCAACGGCAAGTCTCAAAGAAACAAAGAAAGGACGATGTTGCAGACCAGCAAGGTCTGGGGGACTCACCCAGCAAAGGTAAGTCAGGGCACCTCTGGTGCAACCAGGAAAGCCCAAGCAGAAGAAGAGTAGCCTTCGGGAGGGCCCACTAGCCAACAGACTAGTGACTGCAAAGGAGCCTCAAGTGGACGCACTTGGAGCTGCCTTTCAGGACACTCGTGAAGTGGAGGAAAGTGATCTTCGGAGCAGTCGGTGCTGGAGGTGGCGGCTATTTGTAGCCCAAAGCACAACTTCATGGGAGACCAGGAAGAGGATGCACTTGTGTCGTGTTGCATGCACAAGGAATGCACAGGAGTCAGGTAGGGGTTATACCTCTTCTTTATTATGTCGCTTGTCCTCGCTGCTCCTGGCCCCACATCTGGTCCCTTCCTCGCCTCTCAGTCTGCCCCATCCCCACTCCCCTGACCGGAAGTGGTGTCCGGTTCTCGTCCCCTCCCCACCAGTCCAGTCGGGTACAGGGTCCTAGTGCCCTTGTGCCCAGGTCACGACATCTCCCCTTTTGTTGCACGAAATGACATAAGAAAGTAGTGATTGAGAGAGAGAGAGAGAGAGAGAGAGAGAGAGAGAGAGAGAGAGAGAGAATGACAATGACATGTCTTTGTCTTCAACATTACATTTCTTCAATCGGTCTTTTTGGTCTTTTGCATTCTCTTCTTGGATGTGTCTCTCCCTTGTCTTTCTGCCTTTCCTCCTCCGGTCTCTCGTCTGTGCCTGTGTCTCCTGCGGCTGTCTCTCTTCCGTCTTCCTCCATGCTTTTTACACTCTTGAAGTGAGAGCTGTTCCTTGTTATCCGGTAAGGGCCTGCTGTCGCTGTTATCATGGGCCCCTTCACCTGCGTCACCGTCAATGGTTCCTTTGAGAATGGACTGTCCGATTTTCTCAGCTGCCGCTGGCGTACCACCACTGCATCCCCTTGCTTGAGGTGCGCTGGAGTGGCATGTCTCCTGGCGTCGGCATACGCCTTCATTTGCTCCTTGGCCTCATGGTCCCTGGCAGCGATGCTGCTGTGCTCTGGTGACGCAGTTGCGTCTAGCTGTGGTAGCCTTGTCCTGCTTGTTCTGCCCAGCACCAGCTCAGCGGGGCAACGTCCCGTAGAGCTGTGAGGGGTGTTTCGATAGTCTCTTAGTACCTGACACAGGGCCTGTCCTATTGCTATTTGTGCCAGCTTTGCTCTTTGGACTGCCTTTTTTATGTTTCCCATAAATCTCTCCACCATGCCATTTGCTTGTGGCCACAGAGGTGTTATTTTCCTGTGATGAATGCCTAGGTAGTCCATGAACTTCCGAAACTCCTCCCCTGAGAATGGCCACCCGTTGTCTGTTTTTAATGTTTGTGGCGAGCCCCAGGCTGCGAATATGTCATCTAGTATTGGCAAAGTTGCACTTGCGGATGCTGATGAGACTTGTCGCACGATGGGAAATCTGGAATATTCATCAATGATCACGAACAGGTAGTTGCCCGTCTCTAGAGGTCCATAGAAGTCTGCGGCCAGTTCCGTCCACACTGCCTGTGGGAGTTCTGACATTTGTAGTGGTTCCGGTTTTGCTGGCTGCCCTGTTGTTTGGCAGATATGGCAGTTTGTGATGGTACTCTCCACCATATTGTCCAAATCAGGGAACCACACTTTCTCCCGTAGCAGCTTCTTTGTCGCAACCATGCCTCTGTGTGAGTCGTGGGCCAAATTTACAGTTCGTCTGCGCAAAATCTTTGGCATAACTATTCTTGTTCCTCTCATTATTATTCCGTTTACGGTCTCTGATAGTTCTTCATGAACCTTTTTGAATGCCAGCATCTCCTCCTTGTGCACTCCTTCATCCATGCTGCTGTTGTTGTTGACATGTCTCCATCTCTGTTGTCTTGTCACCATTTTTACCGCTTGCATCGTGGCATCCCTCCCTGTTTCTTGTTCAAGTTCCGCTATTGTTATTGATGCCGGAGTGTTTTGTTTCAGCACAAAGTTCAGATATTCCTCTGCTATTGATGTGCCCTGAGGTTGCTGTGGTAAGGGATGTCGTGACATGTAATCCGCCGGGTTGTGTTCCTTTCCTGGTTTGTGCACTATCTTAAAGTTATAGTCCATCAGTCGTATGCCCCACCGCTCGATGCGAGGCGGTATTTTTGCATTTGGATTTCCATAGATTATCACTAGGGCTTGATGGTCAGTTATGATAGTGAATGGTTTCCCGTAGATGAACATGTGATAGTGCTCACATGCCCATACTACTGCTAGACTTTCTTTTTCTGGCTGTGAGTATGCTCTCTCAATGTCGGACAGGCTTTTGCTTGCATATGCCACGATCTTCCTTGGAGAGTCTTTGCCTGGCATGTGTTGTGCTAAGATCGCTCCTAGTCCTACCGGGCTGGCGTCCACCGTCAGTTCTGTACAGAGCAGTTGATCAAAGTAGGCAAGATGGTCCACCGCCATCACAGCATGCCTGATGGCCTCAAACGCCTTGTTACACTCTTGTGTCCAGCTGAATGTCTGACCTTGCTTCGTTAGTTCCCTGAGCGGTGTGCTCACCGTGGCAAAGTCTTTTATGTATCGAGCGCAGTAGCTGGCAAGCCCAAGGAATGACCTTACTTCTGCAACATCTGCCGGGGGACTCGCTTTTTCTAGCGTCTCCACTTTGCTGTGGTCTGGTCGCATTCCTTTCCTGGAGAAGATGTGTCCGAAAAACACCAGTTCATTTCTCCCTATTTCGCACTTGTCTTCATTTAGCGTTAGTCCTGCTTGTTCCAGCTGCGAGCACGTATCCCGCAGCGCCCTGTCATGCTCTTCATCAGATCGACCAAACACCAAAATGTCGTCACTGTAATTGAGGCTGTTTTTTACGGGCCTGATAACCTGCCGTATTGTTTCCTGAAATATCTCTGCGGCCGATGAGATGCCAAAACTCAGTCTTTTGTAGCGAAACAGACCCATGTGCGTGGAGAATGTGGTAATGTACCTTGATTGCGGGTCAAGCTCCAGCTGATGGTACCCTTTACACAAGTCTAGCTTCGAAAACCGGCAAGCCCCAGTGAGGCAGCTGATCATGTCATTGAGGTGTGGTCCAGGGTGTCTTTCCCTTTCAATTGCTGTGTTTGGTACCCTCATGTCCACACATATGCGAATCTTGGAGGTGTTTTTCTTTGGCACTGCCACTATTGGTGACACCCATGGTGTCGGCCCATCCGCAGGCTCTATGATGTCTTGGCTCAACAGACTTTTTATATCCTTTTCTACCTGTGGCTGCAGGTGTATCAGCACTCGTCGGTGATGTTGAGCTACTGGTTTTATTGCTTCATTTATGTGCAAAGTTACTTGCCGTCATTTTAGTTTTCCTAGTCCTTTCAGTATGTTTGGGTAGTCTCGCAATATGTTCTTTTTCTCTGACATGTGGTACGTCATTGCGAGGAGACCCATTACCTGCGCCAGGGGCCAGGAGCAGCGAGGACAAGCGACATAATAAAGAAGAGGTATAACCCCTACCTGACTCCTGTGCATTCCTTGTGCATGCGACACGACAACTGGCGACGAGGCGGGATTGTCAAGGCGACACCACAAACGTGCACCAAGGTCCCTCGCGAAGTTGACTCCGACACAGAGCCAGGAGCCCACCCTGGTCCGCCTGCCGCCCAGAAGCACAAGCAAAGAACAACTGCGACGTCCGGAGCCCACCCGGTCGCAGAGAGAAACGGAGCCAGGAGTCCACCCTGGTCCGAGCGCTGAGGAGTGGAGCATCATCGCGGGAGCCCAGCTGGCCGCAGCAAAGACGCGGTAAGGGGCCCCCCACTTGCTTGAAAATAGCGGTGCATCCATCGTTTGAGCGCGGGAGCCTCCCGCGCCGTCTAAAACAATAACCGACTGAGTGCCTGCCTCGCGCGTAGATTTAAAAGAAATCTTGCGTGAATACAGCGGCCATCTTTGGGTCAGGCGGGGCGGCCAATCAGCACACAGAAAGACCCGGCGGCCATTTTGAGGTCAGGCGGAGGCTCAAAAAGGCCAGAAATCTCGCGAGATTTAGGAGGCCATCTTAAAATCAGGCAAATCTGGCCAACAGGAAGCGCGAGAGGCCCGGCGGCCATTATCAAGTCAGGAAATAAAAGAAAACAAGAAGAAAAAGCTGCAAAGAAAAGGAATTACAGGCAACAAAGAAAAGAAATACAGCGAACAAGGTGAACAGTCACCGAAGAAAGTGAATAAGGTGGAAACAAAAGTAAACAAATAAGAGAAAGTAAAGCGTTACAGAACAGAAATAAAAAAATAAAAATATATATATATATATAAACGACAAGACAAGAAGAAAAGCAGAACCAAGGAGACACAATGGCTGATGAAACAAAGGATAAGAATGGCACGCAAGAAGTGTTTCGCAGACCCCTTCCGTTCAACTTATCTGAACCGCAGATAGGAATAAGGTGGGAGCGATGGATTCGCAAGTTTGAAAGGTACATGCGCGCCACAGATGTCGCAGAAGCAAAGCACACAGACCTATTTCTAAACCTCGTAGGGGATGAGGTAGAAGACTTGCTAGTAACATTCCCTCAAGACCAAACAACAACATACAAGGGACTAAGAAAGTGCCTCACAGACAAGTTTGACCCGCAAAGAAACATTGATTTTGAGAGGTACACCTTCACCATCGCGTACCAACAAGCAGAAGAATCCCTCGACGACTTCGCAACACGACTGCGCAAGTTGGTCACACACTGCAAATTCGATAAGTTTGACAACGAACAAGCAATTCGACTGCGCATCATTGAAGGCTGCCAGTCGGTGAAGTTCCGCACACGAATCTTGAAGGAACCGACCTCACTGGAGAAAATTCTGACCATGGCCCGGGCAGAAGCGAGAGCAACCATGCACGCAAGACAGATGGAACTGGGGAAAGAACGAAGATCAGAACAAGCGCATCGCATGGTCGGAAGTAATCGCATGAACACCCGGAAGAAGGAAAGCAATGAGCAACTGCCAAGAAAACCACATGAACGAACATGCTACAGGTGCGGGCTCGAGTTTCCACACGTCGGTGCCTGCCCAGCAATGGGTCAGAAATGCCGAAAATGCAACAGGGACAACCATTTCGCGAGCGCCTGCATGGGGGCGCAATTCAAAAATGAGAGAGGACGAATTGGAAGACCACGGATGACAACAAGCAGATACGCCAGACACATGGACACGGCAAATCGCAGCTCTTCAGCTGAGTCAGATGGAGAGGCAGTACAGGAGAACGTGGAATGTTTATACCTGATGTCTGATGCCCCCCCTGTCGAAGAAGCAAATGACAGAGAGCAGGAGAGCATTCATCTAATAGAGAAGCATCAGGTAAAGAAAACAGCGACCGTCGACATCGATGTGGGAAAACACAGCACACGATTCGTGCTGGACAGCGGTGCCACATGCAACATTATGTGCGTGTCAGAATATGATAAGATGAAAATAAAACCAACTCTAGTGCCATCGACAGTTGACGTGTTCACCTGGGGTTCGAAGAAACCAGTGATCAACATGGGGAAGTTTACAGAGACACTGATGTACAAGGAACGATCAAGCAAGGAAGAAATACATGTTCTAAAGGGTGACATTCCAGCACCATGTCTACTGAGCAACGTCACAACATCTTGCAAATGTGCTCGGTGTACAGGGGTCACGGTCCCACATTACCCACGAAAGCTACGGGCCTCAGCTTTGCTGGGGACTCAGAGCAGCCTCAGAGAAGTCTGGAAATCTACCTTTGGTGATGCAAAGACTTCGGCGTCTGGCGGGAGCTTCAGCGATGCAGACCGGACAATTGCTTCTTAGGTGCCTGCCAAGCAGGGGAGTCACTCCTTGACCCCAAGGGAGATTCTTCAGTCCTCTAATCTTGAAGTAGAGCGTTGAAGGTCCAGGATTCGGTGTCAGAGTTTTGTCCAGGGTAATCTAAAGTCCTAAGGACTGGGCTCCCATACTTATACCAAGTTAGGGGGTTGGACATACTCTGGGGACCCACCTATGGGAGGGTCAGGGAAGAGGGGTGGTTACACCCATTCCCTTTGTCCAGTTTCATGCCAGAGCAGGGGCAGGTAGCCCCTGCAACTGGTTTGAACTGGCATATGCACAGGGACACCAAATGTGCCCCCAGTGCAGGACTTCAAAGCACCAGAGGGTGCTCCCGCCCAGCCCCAATACACACTATCCTGTCTGGGGAGGTGGTTACACCTCCCTTCGACAGGAAACCTATTGTCCAGGCCTCCCCTGCTGGAGTTTCAGTCAGCAGCAGGAGGCCAGACCCGTGTCTGTGGCAGCGGCATTCATTTTGTGATGCCAGGGCTCTGGAAAGAAGTTACCGGGTAGCCCAGTTTGTACATGTCTCTCCCTCTAGAAGGGTGGAATGCTACCCCTGCCACCAGAATTGGCAGGGGGGTAGTATTCCAAGATGTTTGACACCAAACACGACATGTTTCTGTGCAGCCATCCCAAAGTTAGCATTTACCACGAGGATATAATGCATTTAAGAGTATATGGTCAGGCTGCACCACAAACAGCAGCAGAAGATTGTCTCCGAACGCTGCAGAGGGGCCCTGCTCATGCAGGGGCACCCTCTCACATAAAAAACCAAGCACTCTGCCTTCAGGATTGTAAAGGCGTGGTATAAGAGTGACTTATAGGTTTATATGTGTGTGCAATTGTAGTGATATAGGTAGCCTATATCACAGAAAGGGGTGCATGCACCACCTTACCCAGGCTGCAGTAGCAGACCTGTGGTGTCATTTTGGATGGCCTTCCAGGGGTGGCACAATACATGCTGCAACCCTGGTAGGCCTCTGAGGTACCTATGTCCTGGGTACATAGTATACCATATACTAGGGACTTATAAGGGCACTCCAGATTCCAATCAGAGATGTGCTTAAGGCACATGGAAACCATTTCCAAGAGGAAGCAGCTAGGTTGGGGTTATGATTAGCAGGGCCCAAGCCAAACTAAAGTCGAAAAACAGTGAAGCATCAGCAAAAAGTGGGGGTACCCATGTGAAGCAGATCCTACTCTCCTACACACCCCCACACATTTTTATTAACCCCCCGCATGCCCCCGGGACTTGGCCCACCCAGGGGCCAAATAACAACGAAGCGCGGGAGCCCGCACTTCGTTTTTTTTTTCACGGCGGGATCCGCACATCCTAAGCGCATGCCGCTAATTTTTTTAATTAAATTTTTTTTTTTGGGGCCCTGGGGGTTCTTGTGGGAGCCCCTGAGCAGGCCTAGGGGGTCAGGGTGTTTCTACCCTGCCCCCTTTTTGCATTTTGCGCACTTGTTTTTCTCTTTTCTTGTGCCTTGGTTCTACCGAGGCACAAGATGGCTGCCAACACTTCCTGCTTTGGAGTGTTGACAGCCAATTAGCATACAGCTCGTGATCGGGAGGGTGCACGGACCCTACGCGGCCATAGATATATATGTGATTTTACTTTTGATTTTCTCAGGAACTACTGAACGGATTTACACAATTTAACCAAAAGGCACGACTCTGAACCAAGGGCTACCTTTTTGCCAAATTTGGTGTAATTCCGTTCAGCAGTTCAGGCTGTAGCTGCGATGAAAGGTTCCTATGGAAAATTGCATGGGGAAAACATGTTTTGGGACCCCCCTTTTTTCTCGGCCCCCACTTGACGAATCACCCCGAGACTTTCAGGATAGGAGCGGACCGGAGCGAGTTTTGAAAAATTTGCGAAGATTCGTCAACTGGCGCCAAAGTTATTTCAAATAGAATGTTGCGGATTTCCTTTTTTTTTTTTTTCTTTTTTTTTTTTATTATCCACAGTATCAAAACATCAATAAGTACATACAGATCTAATAACAAGACATAAAAGCAATTCATTTCATTCAATTATACCAAAGATCGTTACATTAAATTACATTCCCTTTCCCCTTCAGCAGTTCATATGATCAGTCATTGCCCCCATATATAAATACCTAATTTGCGTTTCCTTAACCCTTTGACAGAATACAGGCTATACTCCAAATTATAAATGTTATAAAATCTGGCTCGCCACATTTCGAAAGACGGCACTTCAGGCTGAAGCCAAGAAGACGCTAGGCACAACCGTGCTACCGCCGTGGCAATAAAGAGTAAATACCGGAATCTATACATAGGTCTCCCTTGCTCGAGGTCCTCACCGATCCCCAGCAACATCATAGAAGCTGAAATTTTTACAGCGACCCCCAAGATCTCCGTCATAAACTTCTCAATGTGTTCTATGTAAGGCACCAATTTAGTACAGACATAAAAAATGTGGAGACTGTCAGCGTTGTCCATACCACATCGGAAGCATTTGCCATCATTCCCCCTCCCCCATTTCATCATCTTGGCA
The DNA here is from genome assembly GCA_963921515.1 of Calotriton arnoldi. NCBI lineage: Eukaryota > Metazoa > Chordata > Amphibia > Caudata > Salamandridae > Calotriton > Calotriton arnoldi. The sequence goes on from CAWUFW010026645.1 coordinate 26,298, forward strand.
GGAGTATGATAAAGATTAAATATGGTTTTATAGAACTGGGCTTTAAGATTCGCCGACATACAGATTTGACCAGAAATAGCAATCGCCTTCTCCATAGAGACACTTGGATCTCCCACTTTTAATGCCCACTTGCAGTTATGTTTATCCAGATCATCCTTCCTTGAAGCTAAAAGGATTTTATAAAGGACCCCTATCCTTTCCTGGCCCCTAATAGCTTCCACTATTCTAAGAGGTACCATTGCTATGGGCTGTTTACTCAAAAAATCACGTATTTGTAAAAATTTAAAAAACTGGTTCTTATGGAGAAGAAATTTATCTGCTAGATCTGTAAAAGTAGCATAGAGCCCCCCAGTCTCGTAAAAATCCCCAATTTGGGTAATACCATTACGTCTCATCTAGTTGCCACCTGGTCATGAAATATTGATGGTAATATACCTACAGCCGTGGTAGGAGTATAAAAAGTTAATCCTTGAATTTGTAAGATTTTTCGTGCCATATTCCAGACCTTAAAAGCTGCCCCCAAAATTTTAAAACGCGTTCTTTTATAATAACTCCTATCCAGCTTCTTGAATAGGCAGTTCTTGGCCTCTTCACCTAACACCATCTGATAGATTGAGGGAGCCTCAGCAACATTACTCACATCTTCTCCAGTCAACATTATCCGCATATTTGATAAAAGACACGCATAATGGTAGAGTGTGAAGTCGGGAACCGACCACCCACCCCTCTCTCTGGGAAGAGTCATAAAGTGCATAGCCCTTCGAGGTTTCCCCGGAGCCCATAGGAATTTAGCACAAAGTGCCTGCAGATGTTGTAGCTGGCCGCGAGATACCTCCAAGGGTACTGATCTAAAAAAATACATCACCTTAGGGAGTATATTCATTTTGAGGATGTTGGCTCTACCCACCAGGGACAGATGTAAGCACTCCCATCTTTCTAATGATTGCTTTACCTTGGTAGTGATATCCCCCCAGTTGATGTCAACCAGATCTTCTAGTTTTTCTCGGATCTTTATTCCCAGATATGTGACCTCATTAACCACTCTTGGATCATTAGCCATAATTTGCTTCGTACACATAATCTGTGTTTTGGAAATATTCATCTTATAGCCCGAAACTACGCCAAACTCAAGTGCCAAGCGTTCTATTTCAGGTATAGCTGTGACAGGATCCGATGTTGTGATGGCAATATCGTCAGCATATGCAAAAACACAGAAATTATCTTCCAGAACGCGAAAAGGTTTAATTTGGGTGCTGCTCTCTAACATTATCAAAAAAGGATTGATATATAAAGCAAATAGCAGGGGAGAACAAGGGCATCCCTGCCGAGTTCCTCTTGAGATTTTTATAGGGTCTGATACAAGACCCATTGAGCAGATCCTAGCCGTAGGTGATTGATATAATACTCTTATAGCCTGGATAAACCCCTGACCAAAACCCATCTGCTGCATAACCCCCCAGAGAAAGTCCCTGGCTACACGATCAAACGCCTTCTCGGCATCGAGTAGAATCAGCCCTAAGTCCCTAGATTCAACCTGAGCAATATCGAAGATTGTCACAATTCTGTTAATGTGATTCACGGTCCCCCTGCCAGGGATGAATCCATGCTGTTTTGAGGAGACCAAAAGAGAAATGACTTTTGCCAGCCTATTCGCCAGGATTTTGGCGTAAATCTTCCCATCGCAGTTGACAAGAGAGATTGGACGGTATGACCCTGGCTGGTCCGATGGCTTATCCTTTTTCCTAAATATAACAATATTGGCCTCGTCCCAAGATTGTGGTGCCCTTCCCATTTGAGCTGCTTGGAAAACGGCCAACATATCTATTTTAATGTCCTGGAAAAAGGCCCTATAAACCTCTGAAGGCAGCCTGTCAGGACCCGCTGCCTTATCAATCGCCATGCTGTTAATGGCTAACTCTAACTCCTCCATGGTGATTGGGCTTTCCAGTATCTCTGCTTCCTCCTGACCAAGCTGTTCCATTAGCTGTTGTGTCCCGAGGTTCCCAATATATAGTCCTGACTCTTTTCCCAAATATAAATCTTCATAAAATTTATAAAAAATCCTAAGAATTTCTTGGGGATCATGAACCGTATCTCTTGCCAGATTCTTCAGGCTGGCTATTCTATGAGCAGCTTCATTAGAGCGTAACCTGTTGGCCAGGCAGCGTCCTACCGCCTCTCCATACTCATAACATTCCTTTTTGTATACCAAATATTTAGCTGCAATTTCCTTACTCCAACATATGTTGATGTTAGCCTTAGATCTAGCAACAGTAGTTTGTAATTCAGCAATGTTATTCTTGACCTTAATCCCTTGTGCCAGACTTTCTTCCGCAGTCTTAAGTTGGGCATACAATTCCTGCATTACGAGTCTGGCTTTCTTTTGCTGATACAACCCATAGCTCAGGACCTCCCCTCTAAAACAAGCCTTAAAAGTATCCCACAGAACCCCAACTGACGTTGAATACTGGTTATCTTGAAAGAAGCCCTTAGTCCAACACTTAATGTGATCTACAAAAGTGTCATCAAGAAGGAGTTTCCTATTGAAAGTAAAAGTTCGTGGATTTATACAAGAGCCTAATGCTGGGATGTCCAGAACTATTGGTGCGTGATCTGATGTAATTCTTGGGAAAACTCGGATTTTAGCTTCTGTAAATAATAAAGGTGATACAAAAAAATAATCAAGACGCACCAGCTTTTGATGGGGGTGAGAATAAAATGTGAAGCCAGGATCGTGCATACAAAGATAATCCCATACATCGACCAAGCCATGATCCATCAATAAGTGAGATAACGCCTTAAAAACCCTTGGTTTCCTTCCCTCGTAATTTTGTATACCCGATTGAAGTTCCTTATTAATCAGGTTAATATTAAAATCCCCACAAAGCACCAGGGGGGTTGGCCACAGTGCAAGCTCCAGATTTAGCTGTTCCAGAACCAAGGCTTCATCAAGATTGGAGCCATAAAAAGTACAAAGCGTGAATTTTTTCTCCCCAATCATACATTCCACGATAAGCCATCGTCCCAGCTTGTCAGCTAATACCCATCCCGAAGTTTGTATAGCAGGTTTGGCCAACACCGCCACCCCCCGAATCGTTGAAGATTGTTGAGAGGCTGCTAAAAGCACGAAACCCATTTCTGATAAGATTTTCCGCTTTCCCCAAGGTACATGAGTTTCTTGTAAACAAATCAAATCTGGTTGAATCACCCGAAGCTCAGCAGCTACCCTTTGTCTCTTATTATAGCTATTTAGGCCACATACATTTAAGGAGCATATTCGTAGTCCAAATCTAGCCATTAGAAAAATAAGGGGACAAACCGATACTCAATTCTCTACAAAAGAACATTAGATCTGTTAAACTAAGAATTTTACCAATTCTGTGGATTATTTTCTTTTTTTTTTTAACCCACCTCACCCAACCACCCCCCTGATCCCCCCCAACCCACACCCGATAAACCCTACCCCTACCCTTCCACAAGGCTTTGGGACCAATGGTCCCTGTGATGACAAGCTCCTGTCACCCAGGTGATCACCCCCACAGTGCAGCCCTCACCCAATATAACGAATAAGTTAGAATTCAAAACATTCTTAAACCATATATGTGTTGCCAATGCCATTCATCCTATTTAAATTACCCAATCTCAGATAGGGTGAGAAAGTACCAAAAAAAAAAGAGAAAAAAGAAGAAGGAAAAACAAGCCAACATAAGAGCACAAAGAAGGCATAATTACAAATCTATATCTTAATAGCGACTCTGATATTAATTCTACCTGCAGGCACCCATATTAACCATCTTTTATATAGATTGTAGAAACTCTTTCGCAAGTATCTCAGATGAAAAAAATCGGGTTTGATCTTTGACAATAACTTTAAGTTTAGCTGGGTTTAATAAAAAGACTTGCGCCCCTTTGGCCTGAAATGGAGCGATAAGCTGGTGTAAATGCCAGCGTCTTTCCACGGTTAGATGACAGAAGTCAGGCCTAACAAAGAACTCAAGCCCTTTCCCTGCCCTTTTTTTATCAGGCCGTGCCAGAGAATACACATCTTCCCGAGCCAGAAAACTATTTAGAGATATTAAAATCGCTCTAGGTCTGTCTACAGTTTGACCAGATCTTACACGGAGGTTGAATGGAAAGCGATGTGCTCTCTCTACTTCTCTCTCCCAATCCCATTTACTGAGCTCAGGAAAGGCTTCCGTAAACAAGTCAATGATAAATTTGCGGGGATCCTGTCCTTCAACCCCCTCTGGAATTTGCAGAACTCTGAGATTATTCCTACGAGAGCGATTTTCTATATCGGCTAGTTTCCACTGCGTATCATCTTTAAGAGACCGTAGAGAGTCAGTCAGGGCTTTCTGTGCGACCAATTCGTCTTCAAGAGATGAGATTCTTGCTTCTGTTTCATTAAATCTTGTTGTGAACTCTGAACATGTCTTTGCTATGCGCCGCACAGAGTTCTGCAATTTACGACATGACCCCTGGACTCTCTGATTCTCTACTCGTGCCTCCTCTCTATGGGTGACCATGGTTTGATAAATCAAAGCTAGTGATATGTCCTCAGTTACGTTAGTTGGCAAATCAGTACCTATCCCCGGACTACGGCCGTTCTCAGTACTTAGATCAGTTGAGCAGGAATAGTCCCATTGTAAAGCATTACTTCCATTGCCACTGTGCATTTGTTTGGCACCACCTTTCAAATCCTGTTTTTTACGAACTGTTCGTGGGCTACCATGTAATATATCGCCAGAATCCTCTACGTATGTACTGCTATGATCACTACCTGCATCCCCCTGCGCCCCAACCATAGCTGAGGCCATCAATATAGACTCGAGGTCGTCGCTTGACGAGTTGGACTGGTCTGATAGTGAAAAAAAATAGTCCCCATATTCTATGTCCTGCAATGAGTCTTTGAGGCTAATGTTATCATCTTTTGTAAGCCCTTTTGAGGCTACAGGATCGTTGACATCCACAGATTTGACGTTGGGACCACCATCCAAAAGGTCCGAGGTAGGGGGCCCACATGTGTTTATTGGAACACTCCCCCCTCCATTTTCGCCCTGGTTCATTTCAATGACTTGGGCCGCGCCGTGTATAGATATTGAATCTGTATTTAAATTGCCAGTGTCCCTGAAATTACAGTCTTTCTCTCTCCCCTCTTGTTCTGGGATAGAGCCTGTAATATTCCTGCACCCTGCTTCTGCTTCTGCAGCAGAAGACATGCCCATGGGAGCTTGGACATCTTTCCCTTTGTCTTTAGCCTTGCCAGCGGAAAATAATAGCGGTATGGTGCGCTTACCCGCTTTCTCCGTTGGTTTTCCTCCTTTTCCTCCTTTCACCACAGGATCCGGAGTTTTAGAATCGCTCTCGATATTTGCTTTATCCTTTAATCCAGTTCCAGCAGTACCAGGATTGTCCACATGAGGGCGAGTCCTCCCTCTCATTGCCTTGGGAGGCATTACTAACGAGACCCTCTCGAGCCCTCTACGGCCGCCGTAGTGTGTAGACGCCAGCGAAGAAGACCAGCGCCAGCTCCAGGCGTACCTCCACCAACCGTAGCGATGCAGAGGGCGCAGCCTGGCCGAAATTGCTGCGGCCGTGACGATCAACATACCACGCCGGTAAGCTTTTCCTTTGTCTTTCCCCTCTTATGTAGTTATATTAACGTAGCCATAGTGTGGGGGTTTGAGCACCTGGGAGCAGCCAGCTCACACGTCCGGAGCAGCGGACGCCATCTTG
>CAWUFW010026646.1:0-32017 GCA_963921515.1 Calotriton arnoldi
AGCAAAAAATGGAAGGGAGACCCACGCCAATGGTGCCAGGTCTAACAATAGTGCTTAAATCAAAGTATCTCTCCTTCAGTAAAGACACCTGACACTGAGATCTGTGCTTTTATCTGCAATTTTGTGCAGCAGCCTTCCGACAATACTAAACAAAGCACTTTTTCCACAAGTATTTCTTAGATACGTAAAATTACGAATAAGTCACAGCTGAGTAAAAAGTTCTCAAAAGAAAAGCACATTGAATCGCACGCAGAATTAAAAAAATCTGAGTTGGTATTGTTCCGTTATCGGGGCACCTGTGCACCTCTCACTTAAACATCTCCATGTTTACTTATTTGTTTTTCAAGCTCAGTTGTTTGGTATTTATTGTATTGGTTTTTATATAGCGCTATTGACAGCCATCGCTCAGTGGCAGTGCGAGGTCCCAGAAAAGAGGTACTTTAATAGAAATGAAAAAAGAACAATTGATGGACAGAATGCTGATCAATGTCAAACATTCATCCCAGTACAGAGATCTGGGCCTACATTTTGCTCCCCATGCCATTCCAGTTTGAACCCAGCCATATGCAAATCAGTCTTGACCCTGTTCCCCATGGGAACAGTCCAGCCCGAACTGCCAGGCTAGGTCCTCCCTGGACCGGAAACAAGCATTCTATTGCTTTAATAGAAATGAGGTATGGGTGAAGTAAGTGACAAATACATTAGTCAGATTATTGAAAGGTACGGTAGGGTTCTAATTTACAACATTATTCAGACCGAATCTGGGAGCAACGATGAGGATTGGCGGCTCTTGGCATTAATCTTTCTGGTGTCGATAATATGGTTGTTATACTTTTACTGTTTTCGATATGGCCTGTTCTCTTATTTTGGGTTTTATATGAGTAGTGTGTTGGCTTATGGAGCATATAGTGCTACTACTGTCCCTCATTGTGACCCTTCATGGCCACTGTTTAAGAAAATGTCTCTTGGAACTTCAGTGATTACTACCTTAAACAGATGGCTATATAATGTTTTATCCACTTTTGAATGATGGAAGGTAAAGTTCTACCTACAGATATCGAGATTTGGGGCCTGCAGTTTACAATCAGATCTGTGAAGTTGGGCCATAAATGCTAAACGTGCTGGCCATTAGTTCTTTCTTTGAAAGGCAATAGGAATAGGGGATTCTAGCTCTGTAGGTTAAGCGACCACTGCAGAGAGGATTTTGTACAGTGCACATCTTGAACTCACATATTTGAAGGAACTTTTGTATGTGATAATGAAGAAAAACAATCCAATCCAATCCAATAGCATTTATAAAGCGCACAGCTACCACCTACGGCGGTGTCCCGGCGCTATGAGGTTAAAGCAGTGGGGGGAGGAGGTAAGGCTAGGACAGATCAAACAGCCAAGTTTTCAAGGAACTCCTAAAAATGGATTCAGACTCAGCCTTGCACAGATGAATGGGCATCTCATTCCAGAGGGCGGCTGTTCTAACTGCGAAAGCACGCCCTCCCGAAAGCGGGGAGCACGGAGCAGCAACTGAGAGTTTGAGCGCAGAGTTCTGTTCTGGTGGTATATCTGGAGTCTCTGCCTAAGGTAACCAGGCCCACAGTATCTTGTCGCTCTAAAGGCCAAAGATAAGGCCTTAAATTGAATTCTCCTCTTTACCGGCAGCCAATGTAGGCTGCGCAGGTGAGGGGAGATGTGGTGCCGAAGAGGCACCTCTCTGATAAACCTAGCTGTTGCATTCTGGACTGTCTGCAGCCTTTGAATAAGATAGGCCGGAAGACACAGGTACAGGCTGTTAGCATAGTCCAGCTGAGATGTAATCAAGGCATGGACTATGGTGGCCCGACAGTCCATAGGCAGTAGGTGGAGAAATCTACGCAAAGATTTAAGTTTCCAGAAGCACGCTCTGGAAACTTGGCCAATCTGGGCCTTAACAGACAGTTCAGAATCGAATTTAAAACCTAGGTTTCTGACCGAGGATACAGGAGTGGGAGGAGGATTCAGTTGCGGCGGCCACCAAAGGTCAGCTGAGGGGGGTGAAGGCTGGTTGAAAAACATCACCTCGGTTTTTTCCGTGTTCAGTTTAAGACAGTTGTCTGTCATCCAAGAGGAGATCTTAGTAAGGCAGAGCCTGAAATTGTCAAACGCAGCCCTCGTTGTAGCTGTAAATGAGAACACCAGTTGTGTGTCATCCGCGTATGATATTTGTCGTACACCACAGTGATTCATTATAAAGGCTAGAAGGGCGAGATAGACATTAAACAGGGTCGGACTAAGCGCTGAGCCTGTGGTACTCCACAGCCCATGATGCTAGGAGAGGAGACATAAGGGCGAAGTAAGACCTGCTGAGACCGCTCCTCCAGAAATGAATGGAACCAGTTTAAGATGGTCCCCGAGATACCCATCTGAGCCAAACGGTCTAAAAGAATCAAATGAGAGACCGTATCAAAGGCTGCAGATAAATCTAGCAGCACGAGCATAGCGCTGCTGCCCTGGTCTAGGGATTCTCGGATGGTTTCCGCCACTTCCAGCAGAGCGGTCTCCGTGCTATAGCCTTTCCTAAAGCCCGATTGTGAGTCGTGCAGCAAGTTGTTGGACTCCAAATAGGTAGAGAGCTGTCTCTGCACTTCCTTCTCCAAAATCTTAGCAGGGGCGGGCAGGAGTGAAATAGGCCTGTCTGTGAAATCAAATATTTGCCTAGGATCCCACAATTTTGGTCACACGCATAATCTGGGATTACCCCAGGGTTTTCTGGCTCACATTGGACAAAACAGTCACCTGATGGGTATCTCTTTCTCCCATTTTATATCAAAGGGTTATGCTCTTTCTTTAAGTCTTGGTCCATGAGGTTAGAGCATAGATGGCAAGCGGAAGCCACATGAAGAGAGTCCGGATGAGAAAAGGATAGGGAGAGAGAAAACAGCATGATCCAGAAGGTGTAAAATATAAGGAGAGGCAGACAATAGTGGAGAAAGGCACAAAGAAATAGAAACATGGAGAGGTGATGAGAACATAACTTACATTTGACTTTTAATTTTGCAATGGCAATGCTTCTTATGAGATCAACAATCAATATTACAGCACATACAGATGATGGGAAGAATGCTGAATAAATCAAGCAGATCTGGGTTAAATCCATTGTTTTTTTGCTCGCCACGCCATTCCAGCTTGGAAACAGGCATATGCAAATCAGTCTTGGCCCTGCTCCCCATGGGAACAATCCAGCCTGATCTGCCAGGCCAGGTCCTCCCTGGTCCAGAAAACAAGCATCCTGGGACCGGTTTTGGGGTATCACCCCTCATCTGCCAGGCTAGCTTGAATCTGGTGGCGCAGCGAGCATGGAACCCACGTCTGGGCATAACCATCCCACTTGGGGTGAATTTTACAGAACAAATAAATGATGGACAGAATGCTTAACAAATCAAACATTCACCCCCCAATCACAGATCTGGGTTAATTCCAATTTTGTTTTGCTTGCCACATTATTCCAGCTTGGACCCAGCCTTATACAAATCAGTCTTGACCCTGTTCCCCATGGGAACAGTCCAGTCGAACTGCCGGGCCAGGTCCTCCCTGGACCGGAAAACAAGCATATTGGGACTGGTTTCGGTGTATCACCCCTTTTTAGCCCGGTTAGTTTGAATCCGGTGTCACAACAAGCATGGGACCTACATCTGGGCATACCCATCCCACTTAGGGCAAAAATTACAGCACAAACAAATGATGGATGGAATGCTGAACAAATCAAACATTCACCCCCAGTCACAGATCTGGGTTAAATCTATCGTTTGTTTGCTAGCCACGCCATTCCAGCTTGGACCCAGCCATAGGCAAATCAGTCTTGACCCTGTTTCCATGGGCTGGCAGTTCGGGCTTAACATGGGGAGCAGGGTCAAGACTGATTTGCATATGGCCGGGTCCATACTGGGGTGGCATGGTGAGCAAAAGAACAATGGATTTAACCCAGCTCTCTTGACTGGGGTTGAGTGTTTGAAGGGTTTTAGCACTCTGTACATCATCTTGTTGTGTTTGCTATGGAGCATACCCCAGGTGGCCAAGGGTATGCTCAGACAAGGGTGCCTTGGTCGCTGTGCCACTGGAGTCAAGCTAGCCTGGCTGATGAGGGTGTGATACCCTGAATCCAGTCCCAGGATTCTTGCTCCGGTCCATCATGTCCTGGTGTGTATGCAGATAATAAAAAAATCCTTACTTGTTGCAATGTGCAATTTGCACACTTCAGTAACAGGTTAAACATATTTAGTGCAGTAAGATATGAGGCAGTTTTTTCAATTGCCTCATAAACTTTCACTAAATTCTTTATTAAAATTTGCTTTATATTGCATAATTTTCCTCTCTTTTTTTCAAACTTTTCTCTGGGGAGAACCCCTGGGAACTCACCTTATGTCATTCAGACTTGCATGCTTCACTCGCTTGCTACATAAAACTCAGCCCTACCTTTTACGCCTCACCACTTTGAAAATGTCACCAGCTGGCACTGGGGTGAAGGGTTCAGGAAAGGCATGTATGGTCTAGTCTTGCATTTCTGATTGGGTCACTGCTCTGAACTAAGACCATGTGGCCTTAGGCTTCTGTTTGTTGATATCGTTTTCTTGGAGTCTTCCAATGTTAGGGAGAATTCTATATTCTTCACTTTGTCCTCGAAGATGGAGAATTTCTCAAATTTGTTTGAGGAAATGGCCAATATTTCCCTTATTAGATAGATTTTGTAGTTTCACCTTCTGTATTATTTGATCAGATGATTTCTTTTTAACTTTCACATTGCAATATACTGTCATGGTAAAATGTAATTGTTCATCTCAACATGCTGCTTCTATTTTTTCCTTGTCTTGCCACATGCTCCTCGTCTTCCCTTCCCCGCGCCCTCCCTTTCATGTCTCATGCCTACCCAGTGCCATTACTGTCATGAGACCTTCTTTGTGTCGGTTGAGTTTCTAAGGCCCCCTATCTCCAGCCGGGGTAGCTTTACTGGTCCTTTGCTTATTCCTGTTTGTGAACCTCATTTCTTCTACAACTTAGCAGCCCCGGTCTGCCTCTTTCGGGCACCCTATTGTGCTTGTTGCCCTACTTCTGGCGGTCTGACACTGCAGACGTCTCCCGCTGTGACGCCGAAGCCACCTGGACACTACAGTGAGGCAACAGCCCACCACTACCAGCCTCAACTGCAAGTGGTGTTACACCCTGACTCTGTAACTTCCAGGAAAACACTGTGGTGCAACAGGCCAACATGCTTCACTGATTAACACACAAAGCCTCTCCTAGTTATTGACCTAATTGCTATAATGCCTGCTATATGAGTGTAGGCATCTCACAAAAAGTGAAAGACTGGTCTCACACACCACCTGGTGTCATGCTTCATCATTGACCAGTCCTCGCCCTCTAAAAACTTGGTTTGATAGAGGGCGGGCATGCACCTGAAGACAGGGATGCACTTCTAAAACTAAGTGGGGGCCCTTAACAAGAAAGTGAAGTTAAAAAGCCATTACGGATGTCAAACCTCTTTTTAATATGACTGACATCTGTATGGGGTTTAAAAGAAATGATCGGTGTATTGGGGATATCGTGGTCCCCCCACCGTATAACTAATGGTCAACATGTTTCTGCCTAGTGGCCCAAAAGGGTCCGCGGCATTCATCAGGACCTATCATACACCAACGGGCTCCTACCTTACCATTCAGTGTAGGTGAGGTATCCACTATGTGGGGTGATCAGGGTCACCCACCACAAATTTGCGGCTGTGTTATTCCAGCCTGTATAAAATAAGAAGACAATAAACATTTGAAAGAATAGCAATAAAGTCACATTATTATGTGAAGATCATTCGAACGCCACATATACATGCCAAAATCAGTGAGTGGCTATAAGTGCAACAAACTGTGTCAGTCATCTGTGCACCTAAAGATAATGACGGGGGATGCTTGGTCCCCAAAGCTTACCCTATTCCCTGGGACCTACTTGCCCCATAGGTAGAGTGAGAAAGGAGGACCCCTTAGGTCACGTGCCCTACAAAATATGGAGAAAAACGGAGAAAAGGAGAGAACATCCATAAAAATCAGATACAATAATCCAATAGCGAGGGGACTTAGGCAAAATGCTCCAAGATCGCTAGAAATGGAAAAGCACTATATGCGTGCAAAACAGGAAGTGCAAACATCCATTCAAACCATTCATACTCTTACTGTTGTTGAAAGGATCTCCCGCTACTGCACCTATGTCTGCATGTCTCACCTCCTCGCTGGTAAATGAGGGGAGACAGGGAGCGCTTTATATAGGAATGGCGCCTGGGCGTGGTTGTATTAATTGATATGTAATTAAAGTTAACTAACTAGCAATCTCATCGATGTCCAAAATTATTGCCACCTGACCTGTAAATGGCTGACATCCAGTGTCTCTGAAAAGCCATGGAGATCGCTGCCTGACCTGCCTGGCAGCCAATGCGACCCACGGCGCACGAAAGCGATTGTATTCATCATTGTTGAATGGCGCTCCCAACGTGGAGAAACATGTAGTGAGCACATGCGCATGCGCAGGTGTTCAACCCAGTATGGAGATACGTATAGTGAGCGCATGCGCAGGTATTGATACTCTATTCCTAAACGATCAAAGAGTGGCATCGCCCAACATGATTTCAATAAATATAGCGCTGCCAAACGTGGTCGCGTTACCTACTCAAGTGTGTATATATATATATTCAAGCTCATGATTGTTTAGGAATTTATGGACTCCTGGTTCTTAACGGTTTTAGTCACATATGCCCGTAATTAATGGGCGGGGGACATTTAAAATCAAAGCAGCTGGATTATAAGACCCGCAGATAGCAGGTGCTCAAGAGAATAAGAATCTTATGTGGCACGACTTATTCGATTGTATGCATGTTATCAGACAATGTGAATATTGAAAATCAAGAGTACAAATTAAAAATAGCGCGATGTATAAGGCGCAATGTCTGTATCACAGTTGGTGTTTTTAGACTCCAAGTTTACTTAGCGGTGTGGGTCATATGGGTCCAAAGTGTAAGATATGGATGACAAACAGAATCTCAGCCATACTCTATACTACTACAGCGTGATGCAAAAGGTTGACTTAAGTGCAAATATGTATTTCTGGTATAATACTCAATGTCAAAACTAGGGATTACAATGAATATGCATGATTTATAGCGCCATTTGCAGCCAGGGAATTTCGTCGTTTAATCCTTTCTCCCAGGTCCGTAGTCTGTACACCCATCGTTGCTCTCTAATGTGGAGTGGTCTTGTCAGGTCCATTTTATGTTTCTTCATAACTTCTAGAACCACCCATTTGAGGTCATTTTCCTTATGGTTAAGTTCTAGAAAGTGCCTTGTGAATTTGGTGTTACTTTTCTTGCACCTGATAGTACTACGATGTTCATTAATACGGACTTTGATCTTTCTGGTTGTCATGCCCACGTACATGAGACTGCAGGGGCATATGAGAAGATAGACCACATTTTCTGTATTGCATTTGATCGTTTAGGAATAGAGTATCAATACCTGCGCATGCGCTCACTATACGTATCTCCATACTGGGTTGAACACCTGCGCATGCGCATGTGCTCACTACATGTTTCTCCACGTTGGGAGCGCCATTCAACAATGATGAATACAATCGCTTTCGTGCGCCGTGGGTCGCATTGGCTGCCAGGCAGGTCAGGCAGCGATCTCCATGGCTTTTCAGAGACACTGGATGTCAGCCATTCACAGGTCAGGTGGCAATAATTTTGGACATCGATGAGATTGCTAGTTAGTTAACTTTAATTACATATCAATTAATACAACCATGCCCAGGCGCCATTCCTATATAAAGCGCTCCCTGTCTCCCCTCATTTACCAGCGAGGAGGTGAGACATGCAGACATAGGTGCAGTAGCGGGAGATCCTTTCAACAACAGTAAGAGTATGAATGGTTTGAATGGATGTTTGCACTTCCTGTTTTGCACGCATATAGTGCTTTTCCATTTCTAGCGATCTTGGAGCATTTTGCCTAAGTCCCCTCGCTATTGGATTATTGTATCTGATTTTTATGGATGTTCTCTCCTTTTCTCCGTTTTTCTCCATATTTTGTAGGGCACGTGACCTAAGGGGTCCTCCTTTCTCACTCTACCTATGGGGCAAGTAGGTCCCAGGGAATAGGGTAAGCTTTGGGGACCAAGCATCCCCCGTCATTATCTTTAGGTGCACAGATGACTGACACAGTTTGTTGCACTTATAGCCACTCACTGATTTTGGCATGTATATGTGGCGTTCCGAATGATCTTCACATAATAATGTGACTTTATTGCTATTCTTTCAAATGTTTATTGTCTTCTTATTTTATACAGGCTGGAATAACACAGCCGCAAATTTGTGGTGGGTGACCCTGATCATCCCACATAGTGGATACCTCACCTACACTGAATGGTAAGGTAGGAGCCCGTTGGTGTATGATAGGTCCTGATGAATGCCGCGGACCCTTTTGGGCCACTAGGCAGAAACATGTTGACCATTAGTTATACGGTGGGGGGAACCACGATATCCCCAATACACCGATCATTTCTTTTAAACCCCATACAGATGTCAGTCATATTAAAAAGAGGTTTGACATCCGTAATGGCTTTTTAACTTCACTTTCTTGTTAAGGGCCCCCACTTAGTTTTAGAAGTGCATCCCTGTCTTCAGGTGCATGCCCGCCCTCTATCAAACCAAGTTTTTAGAGGGCGAGGACTGGTCAATGATGAAGCATGACACCAGGTGGTGTGTGAGACCAGTCTTTCACTTTTTGTGAGATGCCTACACTCATATAGCAGGCATTATAGCAATTAGCTCAATAACTAGGAGAGGCTTTGTGTGTTAATCAGTTTGATGTGGAGGCTGCCTACTCCTAACACCCCGTGCCTCTAGTTCCCTTCCCTGGATCACTTCCAGGTTGTTGTGGTTAAGCAACATGCTTCACTCACAGAGTGTCAGAACTGGGGAGAGGATGTGGTCTGACGGCTAGATTGCCGACTTTGGAGCTGGGAAACCAAGGTTCGAGCCTCTGGGTCGCGTCCACATCCTGTGATTCTGGGCAAATCACTTAATCTCCCCGTGCCTACCAAAAAAAATGAATGTGTCCTTGTGTACCGTAACCGGTGCTCATGTAAAGCGCTCCAATACCTTCGGGTCGAGTTCGCGCTATATAAATCTGCATTACAAAAACTGCGTAGCCCACCTTGAGGATGACACGAATCACTGCACCTTTCCCCTAACCTCTTGGGAAGCGTAGCTACTCACCAACAAGCATTAGGACCTGACTACTCATGTTCTTGATTAATGGCCTCCTTGAACTTTGGGCAATCTGTCACTTCTGCATCTTTATTATTCTTTTTAGTGGACATACTGCTTTGTAGTTGGTATGCCTTTCTACCTTATCTGCTTTTCCTTGTAAACAAGGATGCACTGCGATCCACCTACACCATTTCGTGAGTCTAACATGAAATGAGAGTCTTGGCTCAGGCTATTCAACAACTATCTCATAGAGATGGATGGCAAAGAATCTGAGTACAGAATCTTTTGGGGAAAGAAACTGTCAGCCCCACACCTCCAGGTATGCCCACCCGAGATTATAAATGCACGGAGGCAACTGATAGGTTGAAAACATATTTAATTGACAAACTGCATTTTGTCATGGACCTTCACAAATTTCCTACCAGCATCTAAGTTCCCAAGTAGTCGATTGAGTCCTATGTTTCTGAGCTAAGAATTCTAGGATCTCAATGTGAATATGGTAATACATTGGAATTGGTGATTAGGAAGCAAACTGTTCTCCGCTACCTCAATAAAAACATTCAGGAGAATTTTCTTCGACACAGGATTCCTTCTACCAAAGAAACAATGGGTATAGTTAAGAGTGTCTGGTGATTCCTGATGTTCAGTCAAAGAGCTACCTGACTCCCTAAATTCCTACTCAGACATCTGTGTAGTCAAAAGTAAAACAGTGACCGGAGACACAACCAAATTCAAAATTAGGGATGAAAATTCCTCCAACTGTAACACCATGGGTCTGATTCCGATGTCGGGCAGACATCGCCGCGGTCTGGGGACCGACCGACATCCGGTCGGCGGTCCCGACACCGCGATTACAATGCGACCGCACATGGTGCGTTCGCATACTCCCATTTCTCTATGGGAGCTTGTGGTGCGGCAGTAAACCGTCACAAGCTCCCATAGAAAAATGGGAGAATCTGTTCATCCCTGCACCTCGTGGCAGGCACCTCAAGGTGCCTGCCAGGAGGTGCAGGGATTAACAGGGGGGGCACCATAGGTGCCCCCTCAGCACCCAACCAGAGGCCGTGGAGGAATGAGGGCCCTTACGTTGGGGCCTCCAAGTGGCCGACAGGCTCCTTGAGCCCATCAGAATCCAGCCGGAATAACCAGCTGGTTTCAATTCTGACCACCTACATTGTTATTAGGCGGTCGGAACTGAAACCGGAGATGTCGCTCGGAAAGCCTCTGACCTGCGGTCGGAGGCTTTCCGACCGACATCATAATCGGCCCCTAAGTGTAGATGTTGTCACTGTAGCTTACATACCCACTCTGACAATAGTAGTATGTGTCCAGCTATTGGGAAAAAATGTCATAAATGTCACAAAACTGGCTATTTTGCCAGTGTATACAATGCTTTCCTCAGAGGTCAATACAATCCTTAAAAAGACAGTGTCGCAGACAGCAAAGCCAACATTATTGTAGGTATTTTAAGTGCTCCAAATAAGGAGACCAAAGTCAAGGACAGTATTGCTGTGTTCTTTCCTGACGTTCATAGTGTTGATGATGAACCCAGTGTTCCAGATGTATGCTGCATATATGTCGACAATGCTCACGTTCAAGTCCTAGCAGATTCTGGTTCCACTTCTAGTTATTAATGAGCTGTTTTTCAAGGACAAATTGGGAGACCAAGATCTATATGTCTCAGAAAAAAACATTGTCGTATTGCAGTATCTCCATTGATATGTATTTTTATGATTTCATCCATACAGTTTAAGACCACATCAATTCTAGGTAAAGGGTATATCACCATGAAAGGTCAGCACCTGCTGGGTTGGCAACATCAGGATAATCTGGGTATGACTATATACCTAGAATTGATAATCCCATATCTTGTGTTGGCAGCAAGCCTGAAGATATTGAAACCATTTTCAGAACTACAAAGATATTTTCAGTAAAAAGTTGGTCAAAGTAAGATGCTTTCAACATGAAATTAAACTTAAGGCTGAAGCCATTCCTGTCAAACATAAATTGCAGAATGCTCGTCTCACTGTTAAGAAGGCCCTAACCAATGTGTTGAAGGATTTGTGTTCACAGGGCGTGATTGAACCCATGGAGTCTTCCGAATGGGTGGCACTCATTGTTTTGGTGTGGAAGAAGTTTGGAGATTCGAGACTCTGCTCAGATTTGTTCTCCCTAAACAAACAAATTATGATTGATTGCAACCTCCAGCCCAAAATCCAGGAACTCTTGGCTAATTTGGCAACAATAAGTTCTTCTCCACTTTGGATATAAGGGTGGCATACCAACAGATTTGTTTGATGGGTAATTATAAGCATTTAACCACGTGTCCCCCGATGCCGTATTTTGTTAGCTCCGGATAACGTTTAGATTAGCCTCCGCTGCATCGGTTTAAAAAAAAAAACATATAGATATGTTGTTCAGAGACACGGAGGGAATTGAAGCATTCCTGGATGAGGTTTTGGTTTTCACTACCTCTCTCCAGGACCATAGTGCTCTTCTTGAAGGAGGTAGAATACCTGGGTCACTGTATATCTGCTGAGAGTATTAAACCCAAAGAATTTCTCTTAAAAGCAATTTAGGATATACAGTTACCCAAGGACAAAGATCAGATGTCTTTATTTTGCAGTTCATGCACGTTTTATTCCAAATTTATGGATGTGTTTTCTTTACTCACAGCTTGCATGAGAGCCTGATACATTTTCTGGGTAAGTCTTCCAGATCACAGCCAGAAAATAGGGCACTAAGGACTTTGTTATTGTGCTAAGTCAAGACTAGGCCTGGGCGGAAAACTACGCTACGCTCGCGTAGTTTGCGAAGTTTGCGCTACTTCGCACAACGCGAATTGCACGTAGCACAGTGCAAACACGCGTAGCATAGCGTAGTGCAGCGGTCATTTTTTGCTTGCTCGCGGTCCTCAACGTCAAGTTGGCGACCGCGAGCAAGCAAAATGACATCCCGGCGAGACTTTTTCCTCGTCCGCGATCAGCAACACAAGTTGCCGATCGCGAGCGTGGAAAATAAACCTCCCGGCGAGATTCTGAACGCGGGAGGTCAGGTTTCTCATTGCGAGTGGTCGCGTATGCTCGCGACCGCTCGCGATGAGAAACTACCAGTCCGCGTTGAGAAAGCTGCCGCTCGAGTAAAAATCTACTCGAGCGGCAGTAAAAGACAGCTCGCACTGTGCAAGATGCCGTTTTCAATGATTGCACAGTGCGGACAAGCATCCGACACTGTGTAATCATTGCGAACACGCACTACGCAGTTCGCGTAGTGCTACGCGAAGCTCGCGTAGTGCGAACTTCACTTTGCGTAGCTTCGCGAAGCTTTACTTCGCGAACTACGCCCAGGGTTAGTCAAGACACAAAATTAGTTGGAGCCCACAATCCACTGAGTACTATGGGAATAAGATGCATTTCAGGTAACAATCGATCCTATAAGATATCACGGGTACAGTTTGTGCAATCCAAACCCTCTTTCACAATGGAAAGGCACATTCAAGAACACTAGGAAATAAAGGATATACTTTTAAGATTTATTATAAAATTAAAACCTACCGCAGTGCACACTATACGAATATTAATTATTGTAAAGATCAATAATATAGTGACAGCCACATTTGCTGATAGCATGAATAACAAATATTCAGAGCCATTGGACGTATGCAGCAGTGGAGCACCAAATTATGCAGCAGGGTTGACTAAATTAAGCAGCAAGAAAAGGCAAATTAAGCGGCATAATGTGGCACATATGTTTATAGTATTATTTCATTATTTAGCAATTTTTACATATGGTGATACCGTTTAGGAAAATATTTCACATCATTAGTACAAGTTTGACAACCAAATACAGAAACAAGCAACTGAAAGATGACCAGTTAACTTTTGTGAAGGGCCTTCCAATGCGTACAAGCAGATGTCACCACGTTTTTAGTAACTCTTGATCCGTCTGCGCTAGAAAAACATTTTTTTTGTTAAAGTCTGGAGATCATGCAAAATATGATGGATTATGTGACAAATGCAGCAAATCCATAATTATGCAAAAAAAATCCATGGCCACAGAATCACATAATTCCAGAGGACCTGCAAACAGTACTTTAACATATTGGTAACATCACAAGATTGAAGAAATCACTACTCTCATCGCTTTTGCTGACTAAACTACACTTTGCACCAAGGGAAAGGCCCAATTCTGGTTTTCGAAGATGGTTCACACCCTCACACCTCCTATGGATAATTAAGCCAATGTTCAGGGAAATGGCAACCTCTGCTATTCTTGTCTGCATTGAAAGGAAGGGTGATAAGCCACAGTGAAGGTCAAGTGTGCAGCCTATCTGCTTTCAGCAAAAGAAGATGATGCGATTCTGTATGCCCTCTGTCTCGAGTTTCTGGCATCCAGTTCCCTCTAACAATGACTAATAACATGAATAAATGTGAATTTTGTATTTCAAAAACGATTTCTAATAACCAACATGTATATTTCAAAAAGAGGGTTACTTGAACGGAAAAAACATGATAATCATAACATCCTCGGAAAAATAAGAAAATATATGTATTGCATATATTTATAAATGTGCATATGTGCAATTATAACTTAAATAAGCTAGGTGATTATATTTCATTCTATTGTTTTTTGCGTTAGGTGCATAAAATAGTTTGAAGAGAAAAATCTGAAAGGCACAAATTGTCCCATTTAAAATCATATAGATTATGGGCATAATGATTTCTTTATCACGGAACATGAAAGAGGCCATAACATTTTTACACTTCAGTGCAATCTCATCAGTTCTTTCCAGGTGTCGAGGCTGCCATAAGCCTTTCAAAAAATGTGGAAGTTGAAATCATAGGTGAAAACGGTGTCATTAGAGATGACGAAGAAGCTGTTATGATTTGCAGACTGGCTCAAATTGGATCTAACATTGTGGACCCTGTCAGTGTTGAAGATGAAGCTTGTGCATTTTACAAAGAAACTCCAATTGAGTCAGTGAACGGAGATACTGTTGGTTGTCCAACTCATACCAGAGTCGGCATTGGTGGCATTGGTGCTCAGGCTTTTGACACTGGTGGATCATCATATATGATTGCTAGCTGCATTGCAGTACACTACAGTTAATGCATTCTCATTGGTCTGACCACTTGTCTCATGTTAAGCACAACTACGAGTGGTTGCTCTAGTAGCACATCCAAGCAAATTATTTAAAAACAGTTCATGCACCAAAGGTTCTCACTTGAAGAGCTTGGAATTTGTGAAATGAAGAAGTCAAACTTTTACTTATCTTCTTCAACAACTAGTGAACAAGATAAGTCAAATTTGCAGGAAAAAGGTTCTGCCGCAGAGATTAAAGACACCTTTTTCTGTGTTTAAATGCCAACAAGCTTACTTAATTTACCAAAGTGCATATTTATCATATCTATTTTTGCAAAGGATCATTGTCAGACAACTTCTTTGGAGAGCATAACATGTAATATCACAGCATTATACTGTTTTGTGGACAGTTCACAAGAAATATAGCCATGAGTCAGCCCACAGTAACTTTCATTTGTTCAAATTAAATAAGAGCCATTTCCGTAAAGTGTTTCATAAGAAGGAATGAATGGAGCAGTTGCTGCAAGTGATATAAAATCAAGGCCTGGTTTCTTAAGGGTTTACAAGGCCTGTGCAGAGTGATATTATCACAGAGTACTAATTGTGTTAGTAGGTTGGTGCATGCAGATGTGCTTATGAATGCAGAAATGTCCTTTGCCCAGCAATTGAAGTCAAAATGGAATTTCCATGCATAGTAAAGAAAGGCATTATGTATTTTGTTCATACCAGCCTAAGGATATATGTTTCTGGTAATCCTAGAATTGGTAAGCAGTGATTTGAAGGGACAGCCACATGAGATATGTATCTTCTGCCACCGAAAATGGGATACTATATTTTTTCTATGGACAAGAGAGTGTATGACACCTCCTCTTTTGCAATTGTTATCTGTTGTGAGGTCAAGGTATAAGGATCAAACATGGCAGATTTATGTATGAGCTGCCAGGGAGCGTTTTCATAGTTTGTAATGCCAATTTAATGTTATTGCTCACATCTGAGCCTGCCCTTGTTGTAAAATGTTTAAATCTTCCCTTAGGAGATCAATGTCAGAAGATATAATGTTAGAGATTGTGAATACTTGTTTTGAGAGTGTTTAAAAACCATTATCAATAACCCTGAATGTAGTCTGCATTATTTGTTTGTCCGATTCCCTAATTCTTTCAACAGCTTCTTTTTCAGAGTATACTTGCTCTTCTTTAATAATAGCATATATCAGGGTGAATATAAACTGCTTATTTTTCATGGGGTTTGGCTACAGGAGAAAGTCACTGAAATTGACATCCTCACGAATATTTGACAAATATTCTTTTATAGCACTTAGACAAGATGGTATTGAGCATTGCTGGCACAATTTGTGGATGCTATATGTAGTTGTCATCATAGGGGAGTACATATTATATCATTGATCAGGTCTAGTTTCTAATTGACCAGCAACCTTCTAAAGAAATCTGTTCATACACACATCAGTATCAATAGGCCATAGTACCATTCCATCTGAGTTAAACACAGTTAAATTGTATGTTCCATTCTATATCAGTTCAGTCAGTTCACTATCAGTAACATTTTCTTTCCATTTCCAGCATGAAAATTTGCAGTAGATAGTGTCTTTTTAAATCTCAAACAGATGCAAAGCTCATGCATTTATACTGCTGGACTGTTGCATTCAAAATTATAATTTCTCTGGGAATCATGCATGCTCAAAACAGAACAGCTCTTGATGATTTTCTGCATTTAAATAGGGATCACCAATATCTAAAGAGGCATATGAACCAAAATCTAACGTTAATTTTTTGATAGAGGTTATGTGCCATAAATTTGTAAAAGGGGCAGAAATTATAATGTCATTGAGGGATATTTTTTAATACATATGGAATTTGAATCATTTCTGTTGAACCCATAATCTGATAAAGAACTTTTTCCCAAACAATACCGTGCAGCACAGAATACGCAGCGATGTTCACAGAATGATTACCCCTTTCATGCTCTGTGAGAAAAATGATGCAGCTGAAGTGCCAGAACCACAGGAAACAGCACTATTTTATCAGGGATATATTTCCCATAATACTAACAGCAAAATTTTGATCAACATATTAATCCACTTTAAAATGAACAGGACTCCAGTAGCAATCCAATTGTATTACTGCGGTGGAAAAGGATATCTGCCGCAAAACAAACAGCAAGCAGAGGCCAGCTGTAGTGTTTATTAACTGGAGGATGGGAGATTATCTCTCTTCTTTTGAAATCTGAGTCATTTTCACATAACACAATTTCCTGTAGTGGTATAATTTCAATGGATGTGGGTTCTGGTGGTGGCTCACAATAAACCTTTACTGCAGAAGTTGAAATAATAAATATTGCAGCATCAGGTTTGCTTGTTGAAGTTGGCACTTGGAGTGAAGCTGGAGGCACTGCAGCAACATCAATCCCCAGAATGGGGTTAAGGATTTCAACGTGGCTGTACTCTTTTAGGGGTAGTTCCTTCCGAGTAATGAGGGGGTGTGTTGACCTATTCCAGAGGCACCTTGGCATCAGTAGTGGTTTGCTGAACAGAATCACCCACATGGTGTTTTTTAAAAACACCTTCCTGTTTTTCTTCGCACTAGGAAGTGGCAGCAGGATTATTATCTGAGTGATTCTACCCCAAAACTGGGTGGTCGGAATGACGATTTCAAGATTTGCTTGTCAGGGATTCTTGTCCGAACTAGCTCTTCCACCTGTTATGACTGCCACTAACCTGTATTCCAGATTGTTCAGTCCTGGCGTCGATAGGCCCCCAACTCTTCCGGGGTGGAACAGAAAGGCAGTAGTAGAATACACACGGCCAAACTATATCACCCCAGGGGGGAAGGGGAATGGGAACGAGAAGAGAGAGAAAAGAGAATGGACGAAATGTCACCAGGCGTCTTACTGCACCAACGTCTCTCTTCTCAGGGACTCGGGAATGTAGATTTCTCAAGGGGACTGTGTCTTCTAAATTCTGTCACTTGTGAACAGGAGTTGGTCACGTCAAATCTAAACTTATGAGTCCGTAATTCCTTTTGTTAATCTTTCTGTTCACTTTGATTGATTCACATTTCAATCATTACCAATGCTCCAAACTCGTGAAAGAAAGAACTAAGCACAAAAGTTCTTATTACAAAAGTTCAAATTATAATGTTCCAAAGTTCTTTTATAACTCGGCGTAATCTCTTGACCTAACTAAGTCCGATGAGATCCTTGTTAAAGAATGTTGTCTTTTAAATAAATAAAATACCTCACCAGGAATCGCTGACTTACGTGTCCTGAAGATGAGATTTTAAAGCGCGCTATCGCCGTCTTTACTCAGGTCTTTATGTGTTTCCTTTTTAGATTCCAGACTTCCCAGCCGGAAGACCGGAAGAAGGACGGAACAACGAAAGGGACTAGCCGGAAACGGAGCCAGCCACAGGAGAAGGTCAACAGATGGGGAAGACTGTTCTGATGAAGTCGCAGACGAAGAATCCGACGCTGGAGATGGGAAGCTGGTTCACGGACTGGATACAGGTAAGTGACTCGAACAAATGAGACTAAGCGAGTCTTAGAGGGCTGGATGTGGTTTAAATAGTCTTTGGTTGCCAGGAAGTCTGTAGGAGCGGCGCGCTGACTCATGCATCTGCATATCACATTTGTCAGTTCACGTTTTGACAGTTTAACATGTGCACATCTGCATATCACGTTTGACAGTTTACATGTGCTCACGGTGGCAGAGCTTGAGAACCGTTAACTGCCCAAGTTTCTCATTTGCATCCTCGTGCCTGAAAACGCCTAATACTTGCTATGGTTCTGAATACAAGGCATAAGAATACACTATGGTTAAGAATACAAGAAATATAAATAAACATAGAAAACATTAGCATTATCATGTTTTAATATTCTGAATAGTGTGCAATTAAGTTGTTTTAATCCAGGCTGTGTTAAGACTCATGACACCACCTTGGGGGATCCACCCATCTTTAGTGACCTTAGTTTTGTCAGTGGCAGACACCGAGTTCTTCATGTTTACAATTTAGTTCTAGTTTCTTGAAACACTTCAATATTTGCAAGTGGGAAAGTGCATCAGGTGTTTTCAAGTCTACCACCATTCCAGGGCCATCAAGATCAGGCTCAGACATTGGCACTCCAATGACCAATTTGTATGGGGAGTGACCACCTAATACTCCTCTATGCAAATTATTAACTGTTCTCTGAACCCCATAAAGGCTATATGTCCAAGTCAGTCCTATATCTAATATACTAACATTCAAGGTTTGTTTAAGTGTTACAATGGTGCCGTGTACAACGGCGTTTGATTCCAGATGAAAGGGGTTTAAGATCGAGTTACAGCAGCTACTTTAAAGGTTTGTGCTGCTGTTTTTGCAGCCAAGTGTGCTGTGCAGTTCCTATTAACATAAATTGTTTTCACTTTTATATGCCATGGTGTGATGTACCTGGTCCAAAGGAAGCGTGTCATTTAGAACAGCTACCTTCACCCAAAGTTGTTTACATTTTATTGCTTTCCCTTTAAATTCAGACTCTGTTCAAGTGCCAATGCAGTAAAATCTACGTTGTATCCTTGTAGACAGAAAGCTGAACCCGATACAATAAATGTGGGTACTGACGGATCAGCCTTCTAAATGGCAATTAGCAGGGCATATATTTCTGCTAAGTGTGCAGTGGAACATCCAAGACTTTAGTGTGGGTGCGTAGCATCTTAAAGTTGTCATCTTCAAACACTCCCTGCACAGTAGCACTAGCTGCAGAGTATTTTTGTTTAGTACCAACCTCAGGATGTGCAGAGACATTAGATTGGAACATACTCTTGTACTCATCTATTGGTAAAATATTTGGAGTTTATTGAATATTTTGTGTGTATTTCAGAAACTCCTCTTGTGAGATCTTCATGATCCTTGTTGTAAAGAGCCCGACGCTGTACTTATACCCCTAAGATAATCTTGTATAAGCATACTGAAATCCACTGAATGAAAAAGCAGTTAAATATTGGGATTCAGGCACTATATTCTGCCTAAAGAACCCGTTCGATATATCTAATATCGTGTTTATATTTTTCCTGACTAGGTTTGCCATTAATCCGGGACTGTACGCATTTTGTACAGCATGTGTGTGTGTATGTGCATTCAAATTTTTATATTCTAAACCCATTCTGCAAGAATTATCAGGTTTTAACACCGGAAAAAGAGGAGTGTTCATGATATAATGGCAAGACACTATTACTCCTTGATATTGGAAATTATCGAAAATATATTTTATATTGCACTTAGCTTCTGGCTTAAAATGATATTGAGCCTGTACTTGAGACTCTCTTCTCAAGAGAATCATATTTGGAACAGGTTCTTTGTCCCATCCCACTAGTTTTCTAGGTTTCTATATAATACAAGAGTAGGAGTTTTAAAGCCCCACTCTTATGCTTATTTCTCCTTGAGTTCTTCAGGTACTAAGTAGATTAAAATGCTTGCATAATTACCTCCTTTCCTCGAGGTGCATCCCTTACAAAACCTAGAGGCCAGTCATACTCTGCTAGGATAATATCATCAGCACCTGAGAAATTAGACCAGGATATAGTTTCAATTTTGCTCAATATTTCTCCCTCAATTTGTATTTCTACATACATTCTATCTGGAGGATCTATATGCTCATCCAATGTTTCAACCCGTATGTATTCCTTAGTTGGAATCACCACAAGATGGTCCTTGAGAATCTGGCTAACTATCATCACTTCTGCTAGACTGTCCAGAAGCGCCACTGCCCAAGTCAGTTCCACAGAAGTTTACGTAGTTTGTAGTGCATGCTCCTTCGATAAAACAGCTACTTTTTTCTTTTTAAACTGATTCTTTGAGTCTGAATCTTTCTTTTTCTTCTTTATAGTAATTTCTCCTTCATGCATCTGTTTACTTTTCTTCTTGGCGTACTCTTTCTGGAATACCCAGTTCGTCCACTCCTTTTGGTCCATTTACTGTCTCCAGAGTCTCCAGAGAATACTGATGCAAACTTTATCATGGTCCTCAAATTATATCCACCCCTACTGGACTCCTGCATTGGAGGAGATCCAGTTTTGTTTTTTTCTTTTGTGCGGAGCCCTCATTCTCATTTTTTATTTGAGTTACAGTTTCATGACTTGAGAACCTAAGGTATCACACCCACAGACAGCCCATAGATGTGTAAACTTCTGAAATAATCTTTGAAAGCTCCCGTTCATGATTTAGAACAGGAACCGATGCAACCCACTGGTGCACCAGCAGAACTGCAGCTTCCCCTTGAATATTACTCAGGACTATTAAAGCGACTTTCAAAATTACCTATTAATTTTATCCCTAAGTGAAGACAGATGAAGCTCCATGCTCATTTTGTATTTGTCTTAACACCTCCAATAACTCCACCAATGAAGTTATGCCATGCGTTGTAGTGTAAATACTCGCTTCTAGCTGGTTAGTTTTGTGAGCAATCCAAAACAGAATCTTGTTTCGTTTGGTAGGTGCTCTGCCCATGATTGCATTAATAGTGTGTGGACTAATCCCCTGCACTGCAGGAGGTGTTTGTTGTGCAGGACCAGGAACAAATTCTCCTGTAGCAGTCAACTGTAGAACATATTATCCAAGTCACCTATAAATGACTACTTTCTGGTTTTGTAAGTATCTTACTTGTGCAACTGCCACATTGGCAACCTCAGGATATGGTAGCCCCTTTGTTGCTCAAGAGACACAGTCTGATACACTGTACTACATGGGGTAGTTGACGACCAAGCCCTGCTTGAAGTTCCTGATAGCCTAAGAGGACTTCTAAGTCACGATAGAGTTCATAATTAACCAGAATTGAAGCAGCTTTTTATGTTGGCAAATTTCAACCATCGAGAGCTACAGTTTCAAACTCCACCAATGAGTAAAATATTTCAAAAGGATATGCAGTATGTGCATTTATAATAAAAATTTCCCATCCCTGTGGTAGGAAGACCTCTAGCTAAAGGGTGTTGTGTAAAAGTTGCCCAGAAATGTATCCATATTGGAATAGGTTGCACCATTAAAACACAGATTCAAAACATGAGACTCAAAACTGCAATCAAAATAGGGAAAACACCTTTTATGAGTCGAGTGCCTGACAAATCTATATAAGAAAGGATACACAAATATCAGTACTGAAGGAGGTAGCCAATATTACAACGGATGTCTTCGTTAACAGTAATAGATTGATATCTTAAGTGTGTCATCCAGAATTACTCAAAGGTCTAGAAGAACATGCCATTAATACATTTTCTGGATAATTCTTGCAGACCGCGGCCCAGAAATACGTTTTCTAGACTCCACTGGCACTAAAGACTTTGTTAAAGTGCCAACTCAAGACAGAAAGCCAGTTGGACTGCAACCACCCCACAACTCACTGAGCACTATGTGAGTGGGATACGTTTTAGGGTGGATCCATTATATGAGATATAATGGGGTAGTTTATAGAAACCAAACCCTCTTTCACAATGGAAAGAAAGAGTCACGAACACTAGGAAACAAAGAATATATATTAAAGATTTATTTCAAAATTAAAGTCCTATCCTAGTGCACACAATATAAATAGTAAGTATTATAAAGATCAATAATATAGTGACAATCAAATTCTCTAATAACATGAAGAACAAATAGTACTGTACCGTAATGGTGTACGTACAAGATTATTTTACATTGAAATCTATAGTTCTACCCTCATCTCTTTGGCTAACTAAACTACTGCTAGCTCCAAAGGAAAAACCTAATTTGGGGTTTAAAAGATAGTTCACACCTGCATACCTCCTAGGAACAATAAAGCCAATGTTCAGTGAAATAGTAATGTCTACTATTCTCATCTGCATTGAAAGGCAGGCCAATAAGCCCGAAGAGTAATAGCTAAGTGTGCCTCCCAGCAGCCAGCAATTCTATATGTCGAATTTGACATTACACGATTATCATGTTTTTTCCTTTCAGGTAATCCCCTTTTTTAAATATAAATTTGACTTGACACAATAGGTGATATGAGACTTTGTAGAAATTCTGGGGGATATTCTCAAGAACGTGTGTTAACTATCGCCAAATTTGCTTAATGCAACTTCTCACATCGCAGTCTATTGCGGGAAAATAACACTGTGTTAACGCAGTATTCTCAACCCGGCGGCACCATGCGATAGTCTCACGATAACGCGACAAATGCCCACGTTAAAATGAACGCGCTGCCGAAAAAATGCGAAACACGAACGTGAAAAAAGTTGCGATGTCTCAAATCGCGAAACAAAAATCAGCGATAACCAGCGACAGGCCTGCCATTCCCACGCGACATGCGGGAAAATGCACTATAAAAGCAGAGAAAAAAAAAAGATTTAAAAATGTAACTGCGTAGCACCATGGACGCACCCGGACCGAGTGCAGAGGACAACGCAAACCCCACAAGCCCCACAGATGACCAGCCAGGAACCCCGGGGCCAGGGAAGGGCAAGGAGAAAAGGAAGAGGAAGACAGGGTTCAGTCCGCAAGAAAACCGGATCATCGTCACGGAGGTGACAGAACACTACCAACAACTGTTCGTCACCTCCACTGTGTCGTCGGCAACACAAACGGATAATTGGCAGTACATCGTGAACAACGTGAATGCAGTCGGATTGTCGAGGAGGACGATGGAAGAGGTCAAGAGGCGCTGGAATGATGTGATGGGCAAAACCAAAAAGAAACTCGATGCCAACATGAAAGCAGCAACGCAGATTGGAGGTGGGGGATCAGCGGCACACCAGGAGCTGGATGATATTGAGAAAATGGTGGCCACAGTCATCAGTCGGAATACAGTGCCAGGAGTTGGGGATCGGGACACTGCTCAACATGACCTGACACAACATCAACAGGGTGAGTACCGACCAGGGACTGGGTGGACGGGGGGAGATGGGCACAATGGCACACATGCACAATTAAGTAGAGCACGCTGCACACCCACAATGACTCTGGATCATGTCCCTGATCCCTGTGCCACACTGCAGCACACATACAGAAACTCAGGGAATGTGTGTTGTAATGTATTTATTTGCACATGCTGTGCCTGTGGTCATTTTGTACTGTCTCATGATTGCTAAGGACTGTCACAATGTGACGTCCTCATGTGAAGAATTTGTCAATGGTGTTGTTCCTATGGGCTATTCCTGCTGCAGCTGCAGTGGGGTGTGGTCCACCTGCCTCATCTTCCTCATCATCGTCCGGTGCATCTGGCACTTGTATCCATGGGGCATTGGTGCGTACACATATGTTGTGCAACACACAACATGCAACGATCATCTTGCACACAATGTCTGGGCTGTACAGGAGCCTTCCACCTGTGATGTCCAGGCACCTGAAACGTGACTTCAATACGCCAAATGTGCGTTCCACGATGCCCCTGGTGCGTTTGTGGGCCCAATTGTACTGCCTCTGGGCCTGTGTGTTCGGGGCTCGGAGGGGTGTCATCATCCAAGGGCAGAGTGCATATCCTTGATCACCTGTGACAGTGCAGAGAGACATGAGTCAATAGTTGGTTCTGCATGATGTGTTGGAAGGCTCACTAGTTGATTGGCGTGTGATATGTGTGTCATAGTGATTCCTGCTTGACATGTACTGCTTGTAGCAAATGAGCACCATCAATGTGTATTACGTAGCCTCACTGCTGCTCCTCCCTCCCCCCGAGCCTATTTACTTGTGTGAGCTGCGCGGTTGCATCACTTGCACTCCTACGGCACACCATTGTCATGCCTGTCTGCGCATGCCCACAAGCCTGACAACGACACTGTGATGTTGTGCGCTGAAGGTGGGCGGCCACGTGTGTATAGGCCTATGGTAAGGATAGGGCGGACACAGATGTAGAGTTCATGGCTGGCTGAACTCGCGATGCGGTCGTGGCAAGACCTTTCAGCTTATGCTGCGGTAATAGCGATACACACACAACAGTTGGCATGTATGATCCCGGACCCCGAGCGGGCTTGCGCACATTCATTTATCCCTTCGGCCGAGCCCGCACTCCGGGGGCATGTTACATTGCAACTTTGTCCATTGCGGGACGGGTGGCGCCGACACTACAACAGAGACACACGCATTAGGTACTTCATTGGCAAGCCCAACACTTAACCATGCCCAGAGCCCCGGGGTGATTATCCACACCCCTACGCTGGACTGTCGTACGCCAGCCCACTCCGGCAACGCCTACAGGGGGGTGCGACAGAGCTACATGTCCCAGGTCTTCCCCACTGCCTGAGGTGACATGGTTGCGTCCGCTGTACACAGCACAATGCAATGTGGTAGGGCCCGGGGCCCTCATGCATACACAATGACCACACGGACACACTTAGATAGTTTGTGGAACTGGCTACGGGCACGTGCGCCCGGCCCCTTTTATTGCCAGGGTCACATGTCCAGTGACGCCTGTGCAGGATGGGTGTGGGGTGAGTGTGAGCCAGCCCTCAAGGAGTGGTTGGTGCTGGCAACAACTACAACAGTGATCAGACAATCAGAAGTTCACAGTTCAAACAGCACAGGTCCATGACTTGAGCTGCACAGAGTTAGTGGCCCCAGATGCACAGTGGCCGGCACATGGAACACCGTCACGGGACGGTGACTACCGGTGCACTGAGGTAGGGCCGCGAGAGCTGAGCGGGTCCTCGTCGATGTCCAAGGTGAATGTCGCGGAGGGTTTTGGGGGACAGTGGAAGGTGTTCTTCCAGGGCATGATACAGAGGGCAGTACCAAGCAGACACAGGCAATATGGAGGAGATGAATGCTACAGACTCATTTTTGACACCAAGTCAGTATCAGCTACATGATGATGAAGCCAACCCCCAGGCCATAGACTCAGACGCCACCAAAGTTCAACCAGAGAGTGTCCAGGAATTTCGGGGCACGGAGTCAGTGGCACCAGAGCTGAAAGGGGATGCAGTCTGTGATGAGGCCTGTACAATGGTATAAACTCTGCCATAAATAAATCAAGACTCAGTTCCAAATGTGTGACCTACTGGACCGTAGTGTAGGCCAGAGGCAGCGGTCAGCAGGGGCCCCCAGCCACGTGTCCTTGGCTTACGATGCACAGAGTTAGTGGCACCAGAGCAGTTGTTGGTAGTGTTCGGTCACCTCCGTAACGAGGATCCTTTTTCCTCCGGACTGAACCGCGTCTTCCTCTTACTCCTCTCCTTGCGTACAATGATATGGACCCTGCCATTGAAAAATCAAGACTCAGTTCCAAATGTGTGACCTACTTGACCGCAGTGTAGGCTGGAGGCAGCGGTCAGCGCGGGCCAACCGCTGTTCAGGCAGCTCCTCCTGGTACTCTCACACGCGACGTTGGAATGCCATGTGGCGATGATTTGTGGTTGACGGAGGTAGAAGCACCAGAGCTGAGCGTGTGTGCAGCCTGCGACGATGCCGTGTCCTGCCTGGTCCGGACTGGATTGGATTGGTGTGAGACCTGCTGGACCGCAGTGTAGGCAGTACACAGGTGACCCCGCGGTGCTGGACCGCAGTGTAGGCCGAAGGCAGTAGTCAGCAAGGGCCCACAGACACGTGTCGTTGGAATGCAATGCACAGAGTTGGTGGCACCACATCAAAGGGAGTACGGTGATTTAAAATCTGCCATAAACATATGTACTCTGCCATTGTATAATCAAGACTCAGTTCCAAATGTGTGACCTACTGGACCGCAGTGTAGGCCGGAGGCAGCAGTGGAGTACGTCAACGAGAAAGGAGTGCTGGGGGCCTGTGTCGCGGAGGCCGTGATGGTCTGAGGAGGCTGCCAAGGTCGCAGGCCTCGGGCTTGGAGCTTGCACCGGCACGTGGTGGGCCCTCTTTGACACACGCCGGTGTCGGCAGGTGAGCAGTGAGGCCTGGGTGCGCTGGGGCGGGCAAGACGGGTCTTGGGACCAGCGGCCTGGGGTGCAGCAGGCGCACAGGATCGCAGGCACCGCCGCTCACGGCGTCAGCCTCGTGACGGGGTGAGAGGCGCCGCCCTGGCAGACACGTCGGCCATTCCGGAAGAGAACCACGCCCAGAGCAACAGGCTTTTTATTCACACCCCTACGCTGGCCTGGCATACGCCGGGCCAGCCCACTCCACTCACGCTTACAGGGGGGGACGTAACAAGCTACATTTCCGCGATCTTCCCCACTGGCTGCGGTAACATGGTTGCGTCCACTGTTCAGTACACTCCAGACACCAGCAGTGTATGTCGACATGGAAATGTATGTGGTCTGCATACTCAAGTCTGTCCAGCACATCCACGCCACACTTAGCATTGTGTACATTCACATTCATGGGTCACTTGCCTCCTTCGCACATGCCTGGTTCCCACCTCTCCCCACATTCTGCTATTGTGTGGCTGAGGTGCCATGCCGTTGATGGCTTGTGTACATGGCTAGCCCAGGTTGCCACAGTAAGTTGTGTTGTCGTGTCTGGAATGTGGGAATGTTGGTTGTCATGTTGTATGTGATTTTGTGACGTGTGCATTCCCAGAGTTGTGAGTTGTATGTTGGTGGAGTTGAGGTGTGTGTGTTCAGTTGTTACTTACCGACGAGCAGTGCATTTCCATAGGTGCCATCCTGGAAGCGCTGGTTGATGATGGACTGTCGGAAGATGAAGGAATCATGCACACTGCCTGGGTAGTTGGCGACGACATTGGTGAAGAGTCCCCGGTGGTCCACTATTGCCTGCACATTGATGGAATGCGTGTGTTTCCTGTTGCGGTAATTGTGTGCAGTGGCGGCAGGGGGCACGAGGAGTACATGTGTGCAGTCTATTGCCCCCAACACGTGCGGGAAGCCAGCTATGGCGTAGAAGCCTTGCTTGATCTCCAGCTGTTCCTGCGCAGTGTGGGGGAAGTGAAGGTGCTGGGGTACCAAGCTGATGATGGCATCCAAGACAGGTGTGAGGAAATTTGATAGGGCTGGCTGTGAGACTCCTCCGACTCTGGCAGTTGTTGGTTGGAAGGTCCCAGAGGCCAACAGGTGCAGCACGGCCAGCAGCTTTGTCTGCGGAGGGATGTTGGTTCTCCGCTGTGTTGGTACCGTCAGCCTGTGGGCAATGAGGGTCAGGATGCGGAGGATGGTTGTCCTTTTGAGCCTGTAGTGGGCAATGACTTCCTCTGGCGTTAAGTCTCCGAGGCTGGTGCATTTTCGGAAGGTCCGGTGTCTTTGTCTGCGCTGCCTCTGTGGTAGTCCGGGGGGAGGGTCCTGGGGGGGTGGGGGTCCTGGCGGTGGTGGCGGTGGGGGTTGTGGCCCTCTTGGGGCTCCGAGCTGCATGATCAGTAGCTCCATGGCATTTGTTGTTCTTCTGGTGTGGCTGTGGGCTGGGCTCCCTTTTATGGTGCAGGTTGTCGTCCGACCTAACACCAGGTAGGAGCAGGTGTTAAATCCATGCTGCTAACGCACCTTATCGCATGTTTTTGAATCTTATCGCCGATCTGGCTGGTCGTTGAGAATGTTGCGGAGTGGTGTTTTCACGGGTTTTTGCACGGGAATGCCTACTCTGCATATCATTAGCGTTAGTTGCCGGTGTCATCCGTGGCGATGTTTTTTGCGGCTGCTATCGCGGGAAAACTGGTGATATCGGCTGTTAGCACCTGCTTGTGAATAGTGCGATGAATTTATCGCCACTTTGGCTGCGATAAAGTGCAGCTAACTCGGCGATAAGTCCTTGAGAATATCCCCCTCTGTGTAATGCATTACTCCCACTGTCCTTACTCCTTCAAGGGCTGCATTATCACTGTTGAAGCAAATGGGTTAGGTTGACGTCTTCTACTAACCCCAAGCTTTATTTTCCTTCTTTCAAAATATAGTACTTGAAATGCATTCTCAAGAGCTGTTAGGATTTTGGCCAAGTTGTTTGAATTCAGTTTCGATGTGGAATTCATACTGGTAAGAAAAACTGCAGATTCAACTGTTTTTCAAGATTGCCGTGTGAGTCTGGTACAAGTGAAAGTATGTTTCCTTGCAAAATTGTGGTAGCAGCACTTGGGGATACTCTTGATTAGGTTGGGAAGGGTTTGGGCAAA
This sequence comes from Calotriton arnoldi, assembly GCA_963921515.1. Taxonomy (NCBI): domain Eukaryota; kingdom Metazoa; phylum Chordata; class Amphibia; order Caudata; family Salamandridae; genus Calotriton; species Calotriton arnoldi. Next base: position 28,367 of record CAWUFW010026646.1, read on the forward strand.
TAAACTTGAATGAGAAGTATAATTGAGGATGAAGTTCTGACACAGGTGCAGAAGTTCATTGTAGGTAATTTGCCCAGAGAAATATCCTTGTTTATGAATTTACAAGTCTTCTGAAAAGTTAAAGATTAGTTGTCTGTTGAAAACTGAATTGTTTTGAATAGGATGAGAGTGTCCCGCATTGCAGAATTATTGCTCTTGCCCATCAGAGGCATTTGGGTGAGTGCTTTACCCAAATGTTTCAAAAGGACCACGCTCTGTTTAACCATTGCCTCGCTCTTTTTACCTGGCTAATCCTAGGCAAACCGCCACTCTGACAGCAGCCACTATTTAACATTGCTGCTCGAAAAGCCAGCTGAATTTTTAACTTTTTATCCGCGCCGTATTCACTTGCTCTCACCTCTCTGTCTTTGGCTTTGTCTTAGTGTTACCTCAGCCAGCTGCCTTAGACGCCGGTCCGTCACGGCTTGTGCCGATTGAACGGAGGGTCGCCACAGCAACGATACAACTTCCGGTCTAACGGCCGGAAGTTGCAGTTAGCGCTCTAGCTTCACCCTCATTATCCCCTATTTAAAGAAGGGCAGGGCGCGGACGCGCGCAGCGGCGCTTTGTTTAACCATTGCCTCGCTCTTTTTACCCGGCTAATCCTAGGCAAACCGCCACTCTGACAGCAGCCACTACTTAACATTGCGGCTCGATAAGCCAGCTGAATTTTTAACTTTTTATCCGCGCCGTATTCACTTGCTCTCACTTCTCTGACTTTGGCTTTGTCTTAGTGTTACCTCAGCCAGCTGCCTTAGACCCCGGTCCGTCACGGCTTGTGCCGATTGAACGGAGGGTCGCCACAGCAACGATACAACTTCCGGTCTAACGGCCGGAAGTTGCAGTGAGCGCTCTAGCTTCACCCTCATTATCCACTATTTAAAGAAGGGCAGGGTGCAGACGCGTGCAGCGGCGCGCCAGCGGCGCGCCGAAGGCAAGCCCGTCCGCGCCTGACCGATGCCAGAGGCCAGGACCCCTGCTCTGTTCTTCCCTCCCATCGACAACCTGCCCAAGGAAATTCCACGGATAGAAGTATCATGGCAATCTTAAAATATTCAAAAATCGAGTTAAAAGATTTAAATAAACCCCATTTAGGACCCAATGACATATTAGCAGAGGAACTATTTAGACATCCAGACATCTCCCGCCTACCGGGACCCACCAATTTAAATAAAGTCCCAACACCCCATGGCCTTAACCAACCTAGCATTCCCAAACAACTCAGCGCCATCTATCTTAATGTGCGCTCTGTCCCAAAACACTCAGGGGCCGATTCCGATCTCGGTCGGAGGCGCACCCAATACTATTCGGTCGGGAAAAAAGCCATGCGAAAGCCAGTTTCCCGACCGATCCGTACAGCACACCGAACGAGCAAGTACGATGCGCACAACAGCAAAAATTCCGGCCGAGCCGTACTCACCCAAACCAGGTCCTGTTCTCCGACCGAGGCGAATCCGGAAACGCCGAATCGAGTCGCACGGAAGGGAAAATGCAGCCCCGTCCGGCCGGACAAGTACGATGCGCTTTCCGTACGCGCCCGAACCCGTCGCTACGCACGGCACGTCAAAGCATCCGGGAGAGGCGCACATAAGCTCCGAATCGCGCCACAACACGATCCACGGCTACGAGACGAACACAGCACAGACGAGGACGACGCGGGCGCGCGAGGACGAAGCGAAACGACGAGGACGAAGCCAAGCGACGAGGACGACGCGAAGCAACGAGAAGGACGAACGACACGAACCAACCATGAATCCCTTCGTCCCGATCATACCAATATTCTACATCTACTACCGGAACAGGCACGGACGCGTACGGCGCAGAAGGTAAGTCAGACACCAACCACAAAACACATACAACACGTACACGACACATCACACACATACACTGGGAATCTGAATATACTTGCAACAGCAGCACCATAGGGGCGGGATGCCCATCACCAATGCCACATATGCACACAGGGGCCTGAATGCGCGCCACCACCCCAACCCAGGGGGCTGGATGCCTACCACTACTACCACCCTTAGCCAGGGGGCAGGATGCCCTACCACTACTACCACCCTTAGCCAGGGGGCAGGATGCCCACCACTACTACCACCCTCACCCAGGGGGGCAGGATGCCCACCACTACTACCACCCTCACCCAGGGGGCAGGATGCCCACCACTACTACCACCCTTAGCCAGGGGGCAGGATGCCCACCACTACTACCACCCTCACCCAGGGGGCAGGATGCCCACCACTACTACCACCCTTAGCCAGGGGGCAGGATGCCCACCACTACTACCACCCTTAGCCAGGGGGCAGGATGCCTACCACTACTACCACCCTTAGCCAGGGAAGCAGGATGCCTACCACTACTACCACCCTTAGCCAGGGGGCAGGATGCCCACCACTACTACCACCTCACCCAGGGGGGCAGGATGCCCACCACTACTACCACCCTCACCCAGGGGGCAGGATGCCCACCACTACTACCACCCTCACCCAGGGGGGCAGGATGCCCACCACTACTACCACCCTTAGCCAGGGGGCAGGATGCCTACCACTACTACCACCCTTAGCCAGGGGGCAGGATGCCCACCACTACTACCACCCTCACCCAGGGGGGCAGGATGCCCACCACTACTACCACCCTCACCCAGGGGGCAGGATGCCCACCACTACTACCACCCTCAACCAGGGGGGCAGGATGCCTACCACTACTACCACCCTCAACCAGGGGGGCAGGATGCCTACCACTACTACCACCCTCACCCAGGGGGGCAGGATGCCCACCACTACTACCACCCTTAGCCAGGGGGGCTGGATGCCCACCACCACCCTTAGCCAGGGGGCTGGATGCCCACCTCTACTACCACCCTTAGCCAGGGGGCAGGATGCCTACCACTACTACCACCCTCACCCAGGGGGGCAGGATGCCCACCACTACTACCACCCTTAGCCAGGGGGGGCTGGATGCCCACCACCACCCTTAGCCAGGGGGGGCTGGATGCCCACCTCTACTACCACCCTTAGCCAGGGGGGCAGGATGCCCACCACTACTACCACCCTTAGCCAGGGGGGGCTGGATGCCTACCACCACCCTTAGCCAGGGGGGGCTGGATGCCTACCACTACTACCACCCCCACCCAGGGGGCAGGATGCCTACCACTACTACCACCCTCACCCAGGGGGCAGGATGCCCACCACTACTACCACCCTTAGCCAGGGGGCTGGATGCCTACCACTACTACCACCCTCAACCAGGGGGCAGGATGCCCACCACTACTACCACCCTTAGCCACGGGGCTGGATGCCTACCACTACTACCACCCTCAACCAGGGGGCAGGATGCCTACCACTACTACCACCCTTAGCCAGGGGGCAGGATGCCCACCACTACTACCACCCTTAGCCAGGGGGCTGGATGCCTACCACCACCCTTAGCCAGGGGGCAGGATGCCCACCACTACTACCACCCTCACCCAGGGGGGCAGGATGCCCACCACTACCACCCTTAGCCAGGGGGCAGGATGCCCACCACTACTACCACCCTCACCCAGGGGGGCAGGATGCCCACCACTACTACCACCCTTAGCCAGGGGGCAGGATGCCTACCACTACTACC